>JADRCD010222428.1:0-45000 GCA_019843815.1 Montemys delectorum | reverse complement strand
CTCTCTCTCTCTCTCTCTCTCTCTCTCTCTCTCTCTCTCTCTCTTTCACACACACACACACACACACACACCCTTCCTGGGTTAGCTTGGTGTTGCTTGTATTCTAAGTCTAATACTGGCCTTGCCACCCAGGTTGTTTCTGATTAGTGACTAAGATGCCAACAGCCAGTAACTGAGCAGGTGAGGTATAGGTGGGATTTAGGGTTCTGGGGCTTGGAGGTTGGAAAACCACAAAGGGGAGAAGAAGGTGGAGGAAGGAGAAGCCGCCATGTGTTGGGAGTCAAAAAAAACATGGTCTTGAGGGCTGGCCAATTGGAGTTAAGAGCAGCCCAGATGAGATATAGTATGTAATAACTTGAGTTTACTGATAAGAAATAGATTTTAGTAGCATAGAGAGTGGATATCTGCCCAGCTCTAGTGCTATTTAAGGCTTATTGTAAATATAAAGGTTGTATGTGTCTTTTATCCAGGAACTAAATGGTCAAAGGCAAGTAAAAACCCCAGATAGGGATTAAAAATTTCTGCAACACCCTCCCAGGAAGGAAGACTTGTTAAAGAGTTCCAGATGGGGGACGAGAACATATGGTTTCCCGTTGTGCTTCTCAAATGTATAAGCTTGGGTTACTGCCAGCTGTCACTATGAACAGACCCCTGGGGTTGTCGTCAGCTGTCAGGCACTGTGAGCAGATCTGTTGCTCTTTTCCACCTGAAATTAAATGACAAGGGATGAATTACAGGGTAGCCTGGGCAAATTAGGGAAACCCTGTCTCCCTGCCCCCAAGACAGGGTTTCTCTGTGTAGCCCTGGCTGTCCTGGAACTCACTCCGTAGACCAGACTGGCCTCGAACTCAGAAATCCACCTGCCTCTGCCTCCCAAGTGCTGGGATTAAAGGTGTGCGCCGCCACCGCCCAGTGGAAACCACTGTCTTTAAGAATAGTAAAATGAGCCGGGCAGTGGTGGCACACGCCTTTAATCCCAGCACTTGGGAGGCAGAGACAGGTGGATTTCTGAGTTCGAGGCCAGTCTGGTCTACGGAGTGAGTTCCAGGACAGCCAGAGCTACACAGAGAAACCCTGTCTTGAAAACCCAAAAAGAAAAAGAAAAAAAAAAAAGTAAAATGGCCTGTGGCTGTGGTGTTGTTGGGGACCTGGGGTCACCCCACAAACCACACAAACACCGATCTCAGTCAGACGGAATGGTTTATTGAATGTGCACCCTAATACTGATCGATCAGGGTTGTAGCTCAGAATTCAGGGGCTGAGGTTATGGCCCCAAACATTTCTCAGGACCAGCTCATAAAGGAACAACCTACAATGAGCTCATATGCAGGTGTAGGAAGCACTGCCAAGTGGTCAGCTCTGACTCAGGCTATTTTGACCAGCTAGACAGAGCAGTTCTAACTGACTTTTATTCTGACTGGTCCTAAGTGGAACTTATGTTTGAATTGCTTAGGATTAACGAACTTTGCCAGGCAGTGGTGGCACATGCCTTTAATCCCAGCACTTGAGAGGCAGAGACAGGCGGATTTCTGAGTTCGAGGCCAGCCTGGCTTACAGAGTGAGTTCCCGGGATAGCCACGGCTATACAGAGAAACACTGTCTCAAACAAACGAACAAACAAACAAAAAAGATTAACGAACCTCATAACATACAGAACATAGGAGGGTATGTGGTCAGCATGACCCTGCTCTGAGTCAAGTAATTTTTCTGGGTCAATGACTGGCAGGCATATTACAGCAACAATATGAAATAGCTGGCAGGCACGAAACAAAATGGCTACAGCTATGCTAAGGTGGGGCAGACCTCAGAGTTGTAACTCAGTGGTAGAGCAGGTGTGACTCAGTGGTAGAGCAGGTGTGACTCAGTGGTAAAGCAGGTGTGATTCAGTGGTAGAGCAGGTGTAACTCAGTGGTAGAGCAGGTGTAACTCAGAACAGGTGTAGCTCAGTGGTGGAGCAGGTGTAACTCAGAACAGGTGTAGCTCAGTGGTGGAGCAGGTGTAACTCAGTGGTAGAGCAGGTGTAACTCAGTGGTAGAGCAGGTGTAACTCAACCGTAGAGCAGGTGTAGCTCAGTGGTGGAGCAGGTGTAGCTCAGTGGTGGAGCAGGTGTAGCTCAGTGGTGGAGCAGGTGTAACTCAGAGCAGGTGTAGCTCAGTGGTGGAGCAGGTGTAGCTCAGTGGTACAGCAGTTGCCTAGTCTGGATGAGGCCCTAGGTTCCATTCCCGGTACTTCAAAAATAAGCAAAGAAGCAACTGAACAAGGGCTTGGGAGATGCGCGAGAAAAAGGAACCTTATATACACACTGCCATTCCAACCACTGTAGGAATTATCATGGAGACTCCTCAAAAACATCGTAGCACCATAAGGTTCAGCTATAACACTTCTGGCTTCTTCAGAAGCCAGGGTCAGCACCCCATAGAGATGGTCACACCCACCCACAGCCCTTCTCACAGCAGCCAAGCTATAGAATCATCTCAAGTGGCCATTGACAGGCGAGTAAAGAAAAACACTCTCGAACATACACATTACTTAAGAACCACGAAGAGTCATTGATAAGGAAACAGGCAGAATTGACAAACTTCATAGCCAGACTCAGACCAAGATGGCATTCCCTCAAGTCTAGATAAGAGGGGAAGGGGAGGGGAGAGAAAGAGGGAAGGGAAAGGAGGGGGAGAGAGGGAGGGGACAGGAGGAAGGGAGTGGCAGAGAGGGAGGGGAAAAGAGGGAGGAAGCAATGGAGAGAAGGGGAGAGAAAGGAGGAGGGAAGGGAAGAGGGAGGGAGGGAGGGACAGAGAGAGAGAGAGAGAGAGAGAGAGAGAGAGAGAGAGACTACAAACACACAAGTTTCTATGTTGGATCCTCAGCACTAGAGGAAAATATTAAAGTAGAAGCCTGACTACTACTAGGGAGACTAAATCTGGGAGAGAAGATTTGATGAGAGATCAGGGAAGAGAGTGAAGAAGAGAGTGAACTCATTCTTTTCCTGTTGCTACAATAAAACAGCATGGCCAAGTCACCCTATCCGGGCTTACGGCTCCAGAGGGTTAGATAGAGTCCGTGATGGCAGCACAAAACCATGGTAAGAGGAACAGGGAGCAGAGGGCTCACATCTTGAACTGAAAGAGCAGAGAGAGAGAGAGCAACCGGAGTTTTGTGAGGCTTGGAAACCTCAAAGCCGGCCCCCAGTGATATACTTCCTCCTGCAAGGCAATGGCTTCTAGACCTCCCTGAACAGTGCCACCAACTGGGAACCGAGTGTTAAAACAACAGAGCCTATGGGAGACATCCCATTCAAACCAAGGCTGAAGGTGACCCAGGTTCATTATATGAAAATGTCACAGTGAAGCCTGCCATTCTACATGATTGATATACACTTTAAAAACTCAGTGTTGTCGGGTGGTGGTGGTGCACACCTTTAATCCCAGCACTTCGGAGGCAGAGGCAGGTGGATTTCTGAGTTCAAGGCCAGCCTGGTTTACAGAGTTGAGTTCCAGGACAGCCAGGGCTACAGAGAAACCCTGTCTCAAAACAAAAACACAAACAAAAACAAAAACAAACAACCAAAAAACAAAAACAAAAACAAAAACAAAAAAGACAAAAAACAAAAAACCAAAAAAACTTGGTGTTGGGACTGGAGAGAAGGCTCAGTAGTTAAGAGCACTGACTCTGCTAGAGATCCTGAGTTCAATTCCCAGCACCCACATGGTAGCCAATAGCCACCTATAATGAGATCTGTATGCCCTCTTCTGTTGTGTCTGAAGACGACTACAGCATATTCATATTCATAATTAAAAAAAAACTGGGTATTTGTGGCTTCTGGATGGAGCTTGATGTTGGGATGCACAAGAACTCGAGTCCATCCCCAGGACCTCAGAGAGTCGGGGTGCTACAAAGCCCTCTTATTTGTATTTTTAAAAATCTCCCAGCCATCCTTGGTAGACTTTGGCTTATTTCAGGAAGCATGAATATGCTTTTGGCTTTAATGTATTCACTATCAATTATCCACCTGCACACAGCTCTGTGTGGGCGAGTTCCAGGGCTGGAATTCCCTTAAGATAATGAATTCTAAGTTTTAAGTTGACTTTGATCGCTTCTCTGTTGAAGCCATCTACCTGTGTCGAAGAGGACTCAAGAGAAGAGATGCCAATTTTAACTTTTGGGTTGAGTCATGCTGATAAGGTTTAGTATAGAAACAGAAGAGCTAAAACCCGGAGCTTCTCTATGTTCCTTCTAATTTATAGGTCTCCGACAAGGAGACTGAGTTGATTTTAAAAATTCATAAAGAATGCGCTTTTCAGTTTTGCTGTTTGAAATCTCAGGTATTGCTCAGTCTGAGCCTCTGAGCCAGCCAACAAAATGGTGCACTTGGCTACATTTCTTTCAGCTTCCTCAATTCCTCGCCCCCACCAGCTGCCATGTCTCTGTCTCAACTGGCCCCTTGTTTTCACCCTCATTTCCACAGAATACCCTCAAGGACTTCAGGGGTCGTGGATGGGTTGGCTCCCTGCCCGTCTCCTCACCCATTCTTGTGTCCCATTTAGCCTGTTTGTAATTAACTAACCCCAGGGGTATAACAAGCCAGGCAGGTTCAAACTGCACAGGGAAAATTGCCTTTCCAGATGTTTATTTTCTCCCTTTGGTGAGAACACTGGGTGGCATGCCATCTGTAACTTACATTCCCATCATGCATTGGTCCAAGATGGATCATGAAGCAGGTTTAATATCAGCGTTTTGGTAGAAAGGACTTGCCTCCTTGAGACTGTAGGAGGCCACCCTCAAGATCAAATTGGATCTAGAACATCGGTTCCCAACTTGTGGGTCCCAGTGGATGTTGAATGAACCTTTCACAGGGGCAGCCTAAGACCAGTGGAAAACACAGATATTTACATTGTGATTCATAACGGTAGCAAAGATACAGTTATGATGTAGCTGTGAAATAATTTTGTGGTTAGGGGGTCACCATAGCATGAGGAACTGTATTAAATATTTGCATCGTTAGGAAGGTTGAGAACCACTAATCTAGAAGAAATTAAGTCAATAAGACACATTAGTCCAATTTAGACCCCCCACCCCCCCACCAAACTCTAGATCTGAGTGTATATCCAGAGGAATTAAGCTGTTTGGAAGTGCTTTGCCATTCAAAGGTTCAGAGTGAAACCAAGAACATGGGAACCTTCCAGAAGTAAAACTGGGAAGCAGTGAGATCTTAGAGAGAGAGAGAGAGAGAGAGAGAGAGAGAGAGAGTTGGTTTTCTTTTTCTTCCTTCCTCCTTCCTTCCTTCCTTTTAAAAAAGATTTATTTATTTATTTGTTTATTTATTTATTTATTTCATGTATGTGAGTACATTGTTGCTACCTTCAAAGATCAGAAGAGGGCGTCAGATCCCATTACAGATGGTTGTGAGCTACCATGTGGTTGCTGGGAATTGAACTCAGTCAATTCCCAGTGGGAAGAACAGTCAGTGCTCTTAACCACTGAGCCACCTCTCCAACCTGAGAGTGGGGTTTCTTTATTTCTATTTTTTTGTTGTTGTTAATTTGTTTTACATTTACTTCCTCATTTTGCGTACATATATATCTGTGGACATGCATACGCTGGGATGTTCGAGCAAGTGGAGGAGGTCAGAGGACAACCTGCAAGAGTGAGCTCTCTTCCTCCCACCGTGTGGCTTCTGGGGATCAAACTCGGGGTGTCAGGCTTGGCAGCATTCGCCCCTACCCACTGAGTCATCTCGCCAGCCCCTGGTTCTGGTCCTGTTTTTAGAGACTCAATGTGGCCCTGTATGGAAGAGCATGAATGTACTGAGTGGTTCCCAGGGGCCTGCGTTGACCACCGCAGACCCCCTAGACTATATTTCTCTGTTTTCTCCCCTCATCTGCAGCTTACACAGAGTTGTTCTTCCCCTTCTGGATGACACCACGCCCTGCTGGTAGGGCCTTTCCAACCCAGGTGGTAACTTACACAGCTGGGAAATTTAGGGATGGATCTGGACCAGGATGAGTGAGGGCTGGGGAGATAGGGTCCCCCTTCTCTCCCCAACACGGATTGTCCTAGATGTGGCTTCTTCTTGTGTCCCCTTGCCTAGCAATTTCCTCTCAATTAAAGCATCCCCTTTAGAAGAGAGGCTCATGAGGCTTCAGAAGTAAACATGTCTGGGACAGCTGAAACTTGGAAGATTCCCCTGGCCCCACCTCGTTCCCCAGCTTTATCTAGAAGCAGTAATCAGCTGCCAGGGGTGGAGGATGGGGTGGAGGGGCGAGGGTGCTGGGGTGGGGTGGGGTAGGGGGGAGACCCTGAGCAGCGTGGCTGAGGGAGCTCTCTTGGACATGGGTGCCTGCGGGTGAGCGGCTTTGGTGTATGGTCGCCCTTATTGGGTTGGGCCTTTTATCTATGCAATTGCTTTTGAGCCACTCCTGCTCCTGTAAGGAACCTCTCACCTACACTCCTCTTAGCAACGCCAAAGAAACTCATTGGCTCATCAAGTTGGCCTTTGATGCAGTTGTTACTTTGAGCTATTGTGGGTTCCCTTTCTGGGATGAGTGGTGGTAGTGGTGGTGGTGGTAGTGTGTGTGTGTGCATGTGCATGTGTGTATGCACGTGTGTGCTGCCTTCAACAGAAGAGTCTCACACAACAGTCCTCTGGAAAAGAGTGGGTGTCCAGCAGGTAATCCTGCTAAGCATCGTGCTGTGGACGTCTGGGCTCCGTGCAATCTACCACGGATGGTTGGGCTCTGTACGCAGTGCAGAATTTCCTCATGTTGCTTTGCATTTTCCCTGAACTCCTTCATGTGTTTTTTCCATCTGCATCTCCACAGGTCTTTTACCTCCTGAGTAAAGTGCTAACTAACCCTTGTTATAAATTTGCTTTCTAACCAGAAAGCCCCTACCCTCAAGGAATTGTCATAGTCAAGGGGACTAAAGGGGACTTGTAGCATATCCAGTGTCTTCATGCTTAGGGCGAAGGTTATGTCATTCCAGAGAGCACTAGAAGGGAAGGAGGTATACCTTCTGAGTGGGACATGGAAAGAGGAAGTTGGCCTAGTCATTTGTGATGGTGACACGGAGTTGGGACAATGGGAATTCAAAGCCTGACGGACAGTGATGTGTTAAAACAGTTCCCTAGAGGAACAGAGCAGGCATATACTATTTAGGGCATGTATTAGAATCATTTACATGATTCTACTTATACTGAAGAGGCTGAGAAGCATGGAAGCTTGGGTGCCTTAGCAGTCCCAATCTGATGCTGAAAATCCAAAAGGCTGCTGGAGAGTTGCTAGTCTGAAGGCTGAACTAGATGCTACCGGTCTTCGTCCCCGCCTTCCATCCTTATTTCCTGAGGACTTCCTATGTGTCAGACACCATGCTAGGTTCCTAGCAATGGAGACAGATAATGGTCTCCATGGCACTCTCTGCTTAGCAGGGAAGAGAGAAAGGACAAATCTAAATGAGAAGTACAGGGTGTAAGAGGAGAGTGTATTACAGGAGGTTTTGGTGCCAAGAAACAAATTACCTCCTAGAACTGTAGGATATTAATGGAAATAAGGAAGGCAGGGATTTCAGAAGGCTCCCAGGATCTGCTGGTAAAAATGTACAACCCAGCCTGCCTGGATGTATCGGAATCTATCCCGCTGGGTTTCCAAATGACTACATTGTAGACAAGAACTCTGAGCTTCTCAGAGTCAGTTCCGAAATGTCAAGTCTCTTTCTTATTTCATGGATAGGTTACTGTAACAGTCAGCCACTCCCCCAATAAAGGGACTTAAACAAGTTAGAAATTTCTCCCTGCATTGTGTGTTAGTCCATACATGGTTGAACTGTAGCTAGGTTCCTTCTGTGTTGTTGCTCTGACGTTGTGGCTTTTGACTATCTAGGATAAGTCAGCTCACCAGCACTGACCTATTTGAGGCTGCAAGGATGCAGGAAAGAAATGAAGCCCGTGTGGGCAGGCTGCTCTGAGAAACACACAATTATGCTCCGTCTCAGTATGAGGTATGTTTAGAGTTCAGCAATGAATCACAGTAGGAGCAAGTAGGAGCCACCAGGCTCCTGCCTTCCCCAGCTAGCGGCTGACATCTCTTTACCTGGGTGCTGTTCAATTTATCGTAGGGTTGAAAGTTACGTTGGACATATCACTGAATCCACATATCAGGAAAGAGTTGGGGGGAGGGTGCTCAAGCCCCAGAAGGATGAAAAACTTGGGGCGGAGGGAATGCTATGCTCTGGGAAGAGTGTACCACCCTGAAGGACTCAGTCAATGAGGAATTCAGAGAAATGTGATTGGGAATATGAAATTCACTTTTGCCTGCCAAATCAGTGCATCAGCCATTTTTACCTTCTTCTTCTGCAGATTGATGCTTGTCCTTGCAATGTCTTTAATAAGCTTCTTTTCTTCGCTGCTGGGTCTCCAGGACTCCCAACTATGAGGTGAGGATCTCGGCTACTCAGATGACTGCTCTTCTACTCCTCTCTCACCTTGCTTTTTTTTTTTTTTTAGAGAGAGAGATATTTATTTATTTATTTTATGTATATGAGTACACTGTTGCTCTCTGCAGACACACCAGAAGAGGGCATCAGATCCCCTTACAGAGGGTTGTGAGCCATAGTGTGGTTGCTGGGAATTGAACTCAGGACCTCTGAAAGAGCAGTCAGTGTTCTTGACCACTGAGTTATCTCTCAACCCCTTGTTTGACTCATTGACTGAGTCCTTCAGGGTGGTACACTCTTCCCAGAGCATAGCATTCCCTCCGCCCCAAGTTTTTCATCCTTCTGGGGCTTGAGCACTTTCCCCCCAACTCTTTCCTGATATGTGGATTCAGTGATATGTCCAACGTAACTTTCAACCCTAAGATAAAACAATTTTTTTTTGTTTTTGTTTTTTCGAGACAGGGTTTCTCTGTGTAGCCTTGGCTGTCTTGGAGCTCACTCTGTAGACCAGGCCAGCCTTGAACTCAGAAATCCACCTGCCTCTGCCTCCCAAGTGCTAGGATTAAAGGCGTGTGCCACCACTGCCCGGCCCAGCTTACAATTTTTTAAAAATAGATTTATTTAACTTTAGTTTATATGGATGAATGTTTTGACTCTGTGTATGTGTGTGTGTGTGTGTGTGTGTGTGCAGGCAAGTGTGTACTATGTGTATGCCTGGTTCCTTTGGAGGCCAAGAAGAGGGTGCCAGTTCACCTGGTCCTGGTATTAAAGACTCATGAGCTGCCCTGTGGTTGCTGGAAATCTAATCTAACCTGGTCCTCTGCAAGAGCAGCCAGCTTCAAGTGCTGAGGCATCACTCGAGCCTTTTTTTTTTATTTTTTTTTATTTTTAAGATTTATTTATTTATTTACTTACTGTATATGAGTACACACTGTAGCTGTACAGATGGTTGTGGGTTGTTGGGAATTGATCTTAGGACCTCTGCTCACTCAGTCCCTGCTCTGGCCCAAAGATTTACTTATTATACATAGATACACTGTAGCTGATTTCAGACAGCACCAGAAGAGGGCGTCAGATCTCATTATGGGTGGTTGTGAGCCACCATGTGGTTGCTGAGATTCGAACTCAGGACCTTTGGAAGAGCAGTCGGTGTTCTTACCCGCTGAGCCATCTCTCCAGCCCTCTCCAGCCCTTTTGTAAAGCTTCTAGCTGTCCTCTTCTTTTGCATCAAAAATCGCCTCCAGCACCCTTTTCGGTGTTTCCTGGCCTCCCTCATGCCCCGCAACCACTCCTCTCTGTTCACAGGATCTCTCTGCAAGGGAAAGTTTGCAAACAAACGTGGCATAAGCCAAACTCAACCTTGAACGGTGCGTGAATGGCAGTGAGTCTTTGGGGAGTGTTTATCAGGTCTTCCGAAGCAGCTATAGGAGCCATTGGATGCGCTACTGTGGTTTGTACTTTGTGGCGGTAGTTGTTTTGCCTAAGGCCTGTGCTATAAATAAGATGGCTATAGATTTTTACAGATGTCTGTTTCCTAGGTATTACAAAGAGATATTCTTCTACTGATGGTAAAGAAAAAAATGGAATGAGAATTTTATTTTATCCTTTTCCCTAAAGGGGAGATAATTCAGTCAGTAAAATACTTGGGGTGGAGGCATGAATATTTGACTTTAATCCTCGGTATCCATGTAAAAAGCTCAATGTGGTGGTGTACACCATGTCAGAGCTGGATAGGCAGAGACAGGAGGATCCCTGGGACTAACTGTCCAGTCTGCCTCATCTTATCAACGAGCTCCAGGTCTGTTTCAAACAAGATGCTGGCTCTTTCAGAATGGCATCCAAGATTGACTCTGGCCTCCACACACATGTGCATATGCACACATTTAGGCTTCTGCATGTGTAATCACACTTACATGTACACACACAGACACACACACACATGCACACCATGGAGAAAATGTAAAGGAAAGGTCTCTATGCAAAGAGCCAGCCCTCAACAAGTAGCTACCATTCCATGATAGCAGCTTTGGTAGAAAGCTTTGAAAAGAAACACAGAAAGAAAAAAGAAACCTCTAACCAGGCGGAGGTGGCATACACCATTAATCCCAGCACTTGGGCGGCAGAGGTAGGAGGATCTCTGAGTCTGAGGCTAGCCTGGTCTATAGAGTGAGTTTCATGATAACCAGGGCTACGCAGAGAAACCCTGTCTCGAAAAAAACCACATAGGTAGGTAGATAGATAGATAGATAGATAGATAGATAGATAGATGCATATATACATACATACATACATACATACATACATACATAATTAGATAGATAGACAGATACATAATACATACATAGATCAAATAGATAGATACATAGATCAGATAGATACTTACATACATACATGCATGCATACATACATACATACATACATACATACATACATATATAGATACACAGATACATAGACAGACAGACAGACAGACAAAGGGAGATTTTGATAAGACTTAGATGCTGGTGCTGGATGCTGGAGAGGCACAATTCAGTGCAGCAAGGAAATGGCTGTGGATCTTTAGATTCTAGGAGTTGAAGGGAAAGGGCAGATCCCTCATACTCATCTGAATCGGACATGGTGAGCTCATTAGATGCTTTGGAGTCATCCTTGGGGATTCTCAAAGCCTCACACCCTTAATCATTTCAACTGTTTTTGTTTTTGTTTTTTTTTTTTTAAACCAATGTGGCGCCTGCTCTCTATGAGTTCCTTTCTCCTCTGCTACCTTGCACCTCCCTGGAGGAGGAGCAGTTGGGAAGTCAGTTTTGGAAACAGAGAGCACAGGTCTCTGGATGCCTCGGCGCCCTTCAGAAAAGCAATTTGAGAACGTAAGGAGCTTTAAAATGCAGCCGACCTAACAAGCCGTCCTAAACGTGCTGATATGGTGGAACACTAGTAATTGGATTCATGGCTAGCTCTCATGAAATAGAAGCGTGCCACTTCAGTGGCTGCCAGGTGGTGCTTAAACAAACTGGGACATGTCACCTTGAGAGCTTTTGGAGAGTGCTGGGCATCCAAAGCAAATATGGGTTGGAATCAATGGGCGCCTCTGCATATAAATGTTCGATGTCCTACAGCACCATAGTCAGGACAGCTCACACTGTGGCTACAGAAACTAAGGAATGGAAGTTGTGATTTCAGTTAAATTTTGTTAATTTAAATTTTTCAACATGCTGAATAAAATCAACATTCACTAACCATTTCAAAATGATCAATTCAGTTTAATAATCATTTACAATACACTATATCTGTATATTGAACACATGTTGAAGCGAAAGTATTTTGGTTCTATTTGGGCTTAATAAAATTTACCACCTAAATGTCCAGAAAACATTTATTTCACCCAAAGGGAACCCCTTACATAGTTTCTCCCCATCTCTTCTCCCAGGATGTTTTGACTTTAATCCTCAGTATCACGTAAAAAGCCCAATTTAGTGGTGTACACTTACAATGTCAGAGCTGGAGAGTCGGAGACAGGAGGGTCCATGGGGCTCCCTCCTGGAACATGAGTCTATGTTCCATCTCCTAGGAATTTATCTATTCTGTATATTAAAAAGCAAAACAGACAGACTCAGAGCTGGTGAGATGGCTCAGTGGGTAAAGATGTTTGTTGTCAGGCTTAATGACCTAGTTCGATTCCTTGGAGCCACACAGTAGAAGGAAAGAACTGGCTCCCACACATTGTCTCCCACACATAGTGCACTGATCTACGTGGGCACACACACAAATAGATTTTTTAAAATGTAATAACAACTAAAACAAAAACACATACAATGCACTAACCCTCCCCCTGGAATGAAAACCCTAGACGTGGGAAGGACCTGGAAAAATGGCTCAGTGGTTAAGAGCACTGTCTACGTTACCACAGGGCCAGACTCGGATTCCCAGCACCCACAGGGGAGCTTACAACCATTCCTAACTCCAATTCCAGGGACTCCAGAGCCCTCTTCTGGCCCCTAGGCCATTGCACACATGTGGTACACAGCCGTACATGCAGGCAAAAATACTTAAATACATAAAATAAGAGTAAATACATTTTAAGAAAAACTAGAATCATGTAGTATGTGACATTCTTTACCTGGCATCTCTTACATAGCATACTGCACTTCATTTCCATTCTAAAATTTAAAACTGACTCTTGGGTTTTTGGAAAACATTAAAGTGTTTGGAACGCAGGTAGATATGAATCCACATTTTTATCCGTAAGTTTCATGAAATTCAAATATATAGGAATTATTTTTTCAACTAAAGTTTGACATCCCAATTGAGCTATCTTACTTTGTATGGGGCTTGGGATTGAACCAGGGCCTCTCATGTGAGAGCGACTGGACCAGGGCCTCTCATGTGAGAGCGACTGAACCAGGGCCTCTCACTCATGTGAGAGCTTTGCCCCGCCCTTCACTTTCATTTCACTTTCATTTCACTTTCACACTTTCATTTCAAAGACGGTATATAAAAGCAATGTAGAATAGCGCCTTAGTATTTTTGTATAGTGACCGCATTTTGAAATATTTTGGCTATATTTGGCTTAATAAAATGTACTACTAAACTAAATTTTACCTTTTTTGTTTGTTTTGTTTTCATTTGGAATACTAGATAATTTACAATATAGCTGTGGCTCACGTTATGTTTCTGTTGGACAGTGCTGATCTAATCAAAAAACCTGGCTCATATTGTACACTATTTTTTTTTAAATTAGGCCAGGTATAGTAAAACATGCCTTCAATTCCAGCATTTGGAAGATAGAGGCAGGTGAGTCTCTGTGAGTTCAAAACAGCATTACATCAGACCCTTTCTAAAATGAAGCAAAACTTTTTTGTTGTTGTTTTTGTTTTTGTTTATTTTTCAAGACAGGGTTTCTCTGTGTAGCCCTGGCTGTCCTGGAACTCACTGACCAGGCTGGTCTCGAACTCAGAAATCTGCCTGCCTTTGCCTCCCAAGTGCTGGGATTAAAGGCGTGCACCACCACTTCCCAACTGAAACAAAACTTTTTTGAGTATCTACCATGTAGTTTTCCTTCCCCCACCCCTTCTAGCTCATGGAAGAATTAGTTACATTAATACATTTGCTGCTTTCTAGTTTAAATTTTCTAAATTAGATTTATTTTATGTGTATGAGCATTTTGCCTTAATACACACACACACACACACACACACACACACTCACACACATACACACTCACACACACTCATACACATTACGTGTGTGCCTAGTAGCCACAGATGTCAGAAGAAGGCATTGATCACTAGAAATAGACTTGTGCATGGTTGTGAACTACTGTGTGAGTGCTGGGAACTGAACTCGGGTCCTCTGCAAGAGGAACAAGTGTTCTTAACTGCTGAGCTGTATCTCCAGCCCCATTTTCCACTTAAAAGTATGTATCCTTGGGGGCTGGTGAGATGGCTCAGTGGTTAAGAGCACTGACTGCTCTTCCGAAGGTCCTGAGTTCAAGTCCCAGCAACCACATGGTGGCTCACAACCATCCGTAATGAGATCTGATGCTCTCTTCTGGTATGTTTGAAGACAGCAACAGTGTACTTGCATATAATAAATAAATAAATAAATCTTTTTTTAAAAATAAGTATGTATCCTTTTTGTTTTCTGTATATGAAGTGTCCTGCATGTTGTTCTCGGGTCATGTGTGCAGTACCTGCAGAGGCCAGAAGGGGCACTGGAACTGGAGTTACTGATGGCTTAAAAGCCACAGCGTGGGTGCTTAGAACTGAAGCCTGGGTCTCTGCAAGCGCTCCTAATGACTAAGCTCTCTCTGGCCCTCACCGATTCAACAGTAACCTTTCCTTTGCTTTCACTTGGTACAGAAACTGATCAACATTGCGTGGATTGGCGGCTCGTTCCTCATACAGAGTCAGAATCTCTAGGGAAAAATCTTAGTATTTTTAGACGAGGAAACAAAGGCAGAGCTCAGACATACCTATTATTTTTGGCTGTCAGCCAGGCCATTTGATTTATAATTTAGGAATATACTGTCAATTTTGGATGAACCAAAAATATGTGCCTTTTGCTATTCAAAACACAGATAAGTACCTGCTTATAATCTATTCACTTAACTGATGTTGTACTGGGTACTGGGTACTGGATACTGTGCACTTGCTAGGTGCTGGATTTGTGGGTGCAAGAAGCTGAAGCCCCTGTTTTCATGGAGCTTATTGTCAGTGAAAGGATACAGGAGACAAACAAGGAGACTGTTAATTCATCCCATGCAAAAGCAGGGTGGTTTAAGAGTCACAAATTTGATTATCAAATAGTGGGCACTGCACACGGTACCTGTACTTCAGATAAAGTAAACGGCTGGGCTGATGTCTAGAGAAGTGACATTTGAGTTGACATTTGAATCAACAAGAGTCAATCATTTTTAAAAAAGAGCAGTGGGGCCCTTAGGAGGCAGAGGCAAGCAGATTTCTAAGTTCGCAGCCAGCCTGGTCTACAGAGGAGTTCCAGGACAGCCAGGGCTACACAGAGAAACCCTGTCTTGAAAAACAAAAACAAAACAAAACAAACAAACAAAAAAAAGCAATGGGAGGAGTACTCTAGGGAGAAGGGGTGACAGAGGCAAGGCTTTGAGGTGGAGAAAAGAGTATGGTATTGTTTGTTTGTTTTGAGACAGGGTTTCTCTGTGTAGCCCTGGCTGTCCTGGAACTCACTCTGTAGACCAGGCTGATCCCAGACCCAGAGACCCTCCAGCCTCTGCCTCCCCAGTGCTGGGATTAAAGGTGTATGCTACCATTGACAGGCTCAGTGTGGTACTTTTAAGGAATAGAAAGGAACTCCAGAGCTGGGACAAGTTGGGTAAAAGGGAGAGGAATAAAAGGCGAGGCTGGCAGCCTGTGCCAGGTGGGAGCAATAGATCCTATCAAGAAGTCCTTGTTTAGCTGGGCAGTGGTGGCACACACCTTTAATCCCTGCTCTCAGGAGGCAGAGGCAGGTGGATCTCTGAGTTCGAGGCCAGCCAAGTCTACAGAGCAACTTCTACGACTACACAGAGAAGCCCCCATCTTGAAAACAAAACAAAACAAGTCCTAGTTTTATTTTAAGTGAAATACGAAGCCAGATAGTTTTAGAGCACAAACGTAAGCCTGTGCATGGTTCAAAAAGGTAAGCCCAGAGATAGCTTCACAGATAGCTAATATTTCTAGTACACCTCCCTAAATGTTGCCAGAAAGAAGACTGGAGAAATGGCTTGCTCTGTTAGTATTTGCAAATAACAACCCAGAGCCTTAGGCGTGTTCCTCCACTGAGCTGCGCCCACATCCATTAGAAATGAATACTGTGGTGGATGGCCTTTAATATTCAACAGGAGTTTTAATGAATAATCCTCTATTCCAGGATAACTCATACATTTTTCATGGATCCTGTTTGCCAGAACTACCCCAGGGGCATCCCAGGGATAATCATCAAAAGGCAAAGCCAAGGTTGGTTAGACAAGTTTAAGTTGAAACAAGGTTTAGTTGGATAGAGTTTTCTTTTGGGGGGAGGGAGGTAAATGTGGTGCTGGGATGGAGTTCAGCCACTTGCATGTGCCAGGCAGCCAAACACTCTAGAACTTAGTTCCACTCCTTGCCTGGGATGGGTGACTATTGAGGATGGTAGGTCTGTCTTCACCGAGCCAGATGTGCTGATGGGCACAGAAAGAAGACAAAAGGATTTTTAGAGGAATATTTACTGAAGAGTGTTGTTAATAAAACCTTTTTGTTATTGTTGTTTTGATCCCTAAACAGCATGGAGGAATGCAGAGTGGACAGGACGTAGTTCTCTTGGCTGAATACGTCTAGTGAACATCAGACAGCTTTGGTACCATGGGTACACTGGCATCCAGTAAACTAGCAACGGCTGATGAGAAAGATGATGCTCAGTGGAACAAGATGGAGATGTTCAGTTGGCTAAGGTGGATTCAACCAAGACAGCATGTTGTGGTTGCTGTCTGGAAACAAAGGGGGTGGTGTGGTCTGGTCTGAATAAGAATGGCCCCCATAGGCTCATGTGTTTGACTTCTCATGCACCAGCAGGTGGCACTGTTTGAGAAGGATTAGGAGGCATGGCCTTGTTGGAGGAAGTGTGTCACTTGGGGGTGGGGCTTGGAGGTTTGAAGAGCCCACACCCAGCTCAGTGTTTCTCTCTCCCTCTGTAAAACCCTCAGCTATTTCCCCAGTGCCACGTGTGCTGCCATGCTCCCTATAATGATGGTAAGGGACTATGACTCAGCATCTGCAAGCAACACCCCCAATGAAATGCTTTCTCTTTAGAAATGTTGCTTTAGTCATGCTGTCTCTGAAAGACGGTACAGCACCTGCCTAAGTGCTATTGCAGAAGGGAGAGGAGCTGGGTCACATTAGCTTCTCTCTGGACTGTTCTCCAAAGGCCGATGTGGTAAAGGCTTGCTGCTCACTCTCTGGTGGAACCTTTAAGAAGTGAGGTCTAATGGAAGAGCGAACTAGGTTACGGGGGACCCCGAGTAACTTCCTGTCTCTTTGTGCTTTCCTGACATGGCAGTAGAAGTTGCTTCTTTCACCTCATGCTCCTGCCATGATATACTACCGCAGGCACCAAAGGACAGAACTAAGCGAGCATGTGTAGCATGTAATTTTGTCTATACCACTCTGTGTTCCTGGATCATTGCACGCACGCACCTGCCCAGGAGCTACTTCAGATCTGCAGATAAAAGACATACACACGTTAGCTCCTTATTAAACTTGCTTATTGGCTCTGCGGCTAGACTCTTCTAAGCCTTCCGCTGCTAGCACGCCTTTACCTTCACTCCTAGCTCAACACCTCTAAATCTTCCCTCAACTTAATTGCCTGGTTACCTTCTGTGAAGTCCATTGATCTTGATGCCCAAGACGCTTCTGGGCCACATTCAGCCTACATTTTGGAAGATCTCCCTTGTAGCTCCGAGTCTGCTCATCTCTCTCTCCTAGCCTACATGAACCTGGAGGTCCCGCCCCTTTCTTTCTGACCAGCTATTGGCCACTGCCATCTTTTATTGCTAGATCAAAAACCAATTGGGAGCAAGGGCCTTCAGCACCTGTAAACACAGATTCCGAATCAAAGCATCAGAACCACCTCCCTATAAACAGGGACGAGACCCTCTGACGCCTTGAGCCCAAATCAGCCTGTGCTTCTCCAGACTGACTGTCTCGGGTAGTTTGGTATAATAGCAGGAAGCTGACTAACACGGGTATTAATTTATCAGCTCCCACCTATCACTAGCTGACAGGTATTGCTCTATCAGCTCTCATCCATCAGTAGTTGAGGGCTCTTTCTGGGGCTATGGACTTGCAGACACTTTGGGCACATGTTGCTAG
Source organism: Montemys delectorum (assembly GCA_019843815.1). Taxonomy (NCBI): domain Eukaryota; kingdom Metazoa; phylum Chordata; class Mammalia; order Rodentia; family Muridae; genus Montemys; species Montemys delectorum. The sequence continues at coordinate 27,217 of JADRCD010222428.1, read as the reverse complement.
GTGTGCTCCCACAAAGAAAGGCCCCATTCAGATCACAATGACCACTGTTTAGTGCATAGAGTGAGCACTGAGGGGCTCTAGCAGAGCCCCAGTAACACCTCATTACACTAGCAACCGTCCAGGGCTGTACGCATGAGGGACTGATCATATCCGTGTCTGAGTTAATCTTGTCTCTGGCCCTGTCTCTGGCCCTATCTCTGTCCCCATTCTTGATTTGTTTTTCTTCCTTCTTTCCTATATATAATTCACACAACCCAGCAATGTGTTAGATATCCTAAATAAGGATAAATAAGCTGTTTTAATTCTTTTCTGGAACACAGAAGACTATAAACAAATTAATACTAATGGAGTTGTGTTATAATTTTGATTTGAACATTTCCTTCCCAGTCTGAGACCTCAGAATGGAACATCCTTTTTATCCTTTTTTTTTTTTTTTTTTTTTTTTTTTGAGACAGACTCTACATAGCCATGGCTCTCCTTAAACTCACCTCTATAGACCAAGCTGTCCTTGAACTCACCTCTATAGACCAAGCTGTCCTTGAACTCACCTCTGTAGACCAGGCTTGCCTTTAACTAGTTATCTCTGGCCCTTTTACCATTGAGCACAGTACCTAGAATAGCACCTGCCACATAACTGTTCCGTAAGTATGAATCAAATGTATTAATGAGATGTATAAGACCTACCACAACAATGCTTCTCATGGACCCCCTCAGTCAGAAATCTACCAACAGACTGGAATTATGTGTTTCATAAGGTCAGGGTTGCCCTTCAAATGACTGTCATGTGAATGTGCTTATTTTCATGAACACAAGCTGTGAGGTAGAGACTAAAGATAGCTCTAGCAATCATGTTGGGGAATGTATACCCAGCAGGCTACATGTGCATCTAAGAACACCCAATGGCAATTCAGATGCAGGCTGTTTATGAGCCTAATCTTTGCTTGTAGGTGTCCTGGCAAACTGTTCTTAATAACAACCCTGTGGAGAAAAGAATTACCAACAACGTGGGAAGCCAGGCTCCCTGGAAGCCTCAAATGCTAGAATTCTTGTGACTGTTTTATATTCTATGATTCGGAAAGCAGTTGTTTAAGTAGTGGGTCACAGGCATTTACTTCATAAAAACAGGCATGAGAGGCTGAAAATGATTGCACTTTTAATATATTTTTAATTAGTTAATTAATTTATTTTATGCATATGAGTATATTGTAGCTATCTTTGGACACACCAGAAGAGGGCATCAGGTACCATTACAGATGGTTGTGAGCCACCATGTGGTTGTTGGGAACTGAACTCAGGATTTCTGGAAGAGCAGTCAGTGCTCTTAACTGCTGAGCCATCTCTCCAGCCTGTAATTATACTCTTTTACAGATACTTTCTTGGAATTTTGTTATGTGACCAAACTTCCCAGAGACACCCAACACACATGGGACTGACTCCATATCAGGATCCCATGACAAACTAAATTACGGGCACCACCGAAGTCCAACTCGGTGAACCCGATGAGTTTTACTAGGGTTACTTGTAGGAATATGGGTGAGGGGCTAGTTAGAGGAGCAGAAATGTGTCAAAGACAGCTGCATCACCAAAGCCCTCCCCAGCATGGGTGACAGCTCCCAAAGCTGCCATGTGGAGCACTCTGCACAGCCAGCAGGCAGCTCAGCAGGTTGAAGAGCACTCCAGTAGGTCTGAACCTCTTCCAGGCAGCTTGGCTGGATTCTGTTACTTTAAAGCAGCTGGTTTGGCTGCAGGAGTCTTCCTTGCAGCTTGGCTCTCCCTTCCCTGAGGAGAGGTCTCAGCCTTTATTGTTTACCCTGGCAGGGAGAGAGTCTAGCAAATCTGATCAGTTTCAGGGACTTCCTGAAGCTATTTTGAGTTGCTTAACCATCCTGTTAGTAAAACATTCCTGCAGGATAGAATGTATCAGTCTCAGAGGAAACTGTTATACATTGGGTTTTACAGATCAGTGTTACCCATATACACTTTTGGGAAGTCTTCATAAACTCCATAGTTCGACTTGATTGCCAGCCTTCCTGGGTTTAGAACCACCTAAGAGATCGGTGAATACCTCTGTGGGCTTATCTGTGCGTGTGTTTACAAGTCAGTGGCACCATCTTCGGCCTGGACTGAATGAAAGGCAGAAAATAGGAAGTCAGGAGGGAGATGCTGGAAAGATGATTCAGTGGTTAAGAGCTCTGGCTGCTTCCAGAGGTTCCAGATTTGGTTCCCAGCACCCATGGCAGCTTACAACTACTTATAACTCCAGTCCCAAGGGGGCCCAGACCCCGTTCTGACCTCTTTGGACAACAGGCAACCACAGGACACACACACACACACATACACAGGAAAGACATTCATATAGATAAAATAAATCTTTTTTTTTTTTTTTAAAAAGGACACAGTCTTAGTTTGAGTTTTATTTCCGTGAAGAGACAGCAAGATCGACTGGGACTTTACTCACAGGTTCAGGGGTTCAGCCCATTATCATCATGGCAGGAAGCATGGCAGCATGCAGGTAGACATGGTGCCGGAGGAGCTGAGAGTTCCACATCTTGATCCTAAGACAGCCAGGAGGAGACTCGCCTCCATACTGGGCAGAGCCTAAGCATAGGCGACCCCAAAGCCCTCCTACACAGTGACACACTTCCTCCAATAAGGCCACTCCTGCTAATAATTCCACTCCCTGTAGCCAATCATTCAAACACGAATCTGTGAGGGCCAAATCCATTCAAGCCACCACAGACACAATAGATATCTTGCTTCCCTGGCTCTTACAATCTTTTTGCAACTTTGTTCCCTGAATCTTAGGAGCAGGACTGTGTTGCAGATTGTCAAGTCAGATGAACTCTACATCACAGGTTGGTCTCTGCATTTGGACCAGTTGTGTGTTATGTATAGTTTTTGCTACCCTGCTTTAAGCTCTGGGCAGATCAAGCTACCAGTCCCTCTCAGATTCCCTTGGATCCACAGATAAAACAACAACAACAACAACACCACACACACACACACACACACACACACACACACACACACGCCAGTTAATCTTAAAATGCCATTGCTAACTCAATGACTGGGCACTCCTAACCTCCACTGGCCTAGGCATAATTAGATAGAGTGGCCATTGGACACTCCAACTGAAAACTCACATGGTTGGATTTGTCTCCTGCCACTACTGCCTCCTCCGTCGTCCCTAATATTCTCAGTCCTCTCTGAGTTCTCCCTCAAAACTCTTAAGTGTCCCATCCCGTCCTCAGTCATTGGCCACTGGTATCTATATGGATCAATCAAGAACCAATTGAGGAACAAAACCTCAGCCTCAGAACCACATCCTACAATTGTGGATTTATGTGTCATGGTCTCTGACTTAGTTACTTTTCTGTTGCTATGAAGAGACACCATGACCGAGACAACTTAAAAAGGAAGAGTTTATTTGGGTGCTTACAGTTCAGAGGGTTAGAGTTCACTGACCATCATGGTGGGGAGTATGGCAGGAGGCAGGAATGGTGCTGGAACAGTAGCTGAGAGCTTCCATTTGATCCACAAGCATGAATCAGACAGAAGTACCTGGGGGATGGTGTGGGCATTTGAAACCTTAAAGTCTACCCTCACTGATACACCTTCTCTAACAAGGTCACACCTCCTAATCCTTCCCAAACAGTTCCACCAAATACAAGCATTCAAACTTATGAGCCTATGGGGGACATTCACATCCAAACCACTGTATTATTCATCTGGTGCAAAAAGAAATTTCTTTGGTGATGTGGTGGTTTGAATGAGACTATGCTCCATGGACTTGAATGTTTCAATTCTTGGTTCCAAGTTGATGGTGCTGTTTAGGAGGTTCAGGAGGTCTCATTGGAGGAAGTATGTCACTGAAGCTGGTCTTCAAGGGCTTGTTTGTTTGTCTTCACCTAGAGACAAGGTTTCTCTGTGTAGCTCTGGCTGTCCTGGAAATCACTCTGTAGACCAGACTGGCCTCAAACTGGGAGATCAGCCTGCCTCTGCCTCCAGAGTCCTAGGATTAAAGGTGTGCCCCACCATGCTGGTAGCAGGTATGAATTCCCTCCTACTGAGTGGGCCTTAAGTTCATCGGGATGAGTGTTCATTAACCCAGCAATGTAAGTGGTGTGACTGTACCCCTGGGCTGTTTCGCGGGCTGGTCATCATAAGGTCCACTGGTGTTGTAGCTGCATAAGATGACCGGTTGCTTTTCTGTCTTGGCAGCTTACATCACACTTGGGATATGAGAACCATTCATCCTCTCACCATCTGTCTCTCTGAGCCATGCTTCCTTACTCTCTTGGTAATGCTTTGTTTACCTCCCAAAGAAGCTACACAGACACAAATCCTGGTCTCAGGAAGATTGGAACCCAAACGTATTCAGTCCACCTTCCAAATGTATTCTAGGGCCAAGTTTAGGACACAGGGACACACACACACACACACACACACACACACACACACACAAATTTAAGTATATGTGTGTTTTGCCTGCATATAGGCCCGTGGAGGCCAGAAGGAAACATCAGATCCTCTGGAACTGCAGTTCCAGATGGTTGGGAGCTGCCAGGTTGGTGTTGAGAATCAAATCTGGGTCCTCTGGAAGAGCAGCTAGTTTTCTTAACTGCTGAGCCATTTCTTGGCAAATAAATATTTGTTCCTTGTCTGTCTGTCTGTCTGTCTGTCTGTCTCCCTCCTTTCCTCCACTTCTCTCTATCCTCTTCCCTTCCTTTTTCAGAAACAAGGGCTTCATGCACGATATGTGCAAATCTTTTTATATGTAGCATAACTTCAGTAGCCCAGATTGCTCAATATAGTTTTTATACAATCTATTGTCCCACAGTTCTGTTCTGGGGCAGTCTTCCTTTATTTTAAAATTTTTCTAGTTTTCTGGAATGGGGAGCAGGGGAGGTGCGGCAAACACCTCTAAAACCCTGTCTCCAAAAACAGCAGCAGCAGCAGCAACAACCTAGATTGCATGGTGCACTGTACCACTTTTGGATGTGAATGATCTTTAATAAGACAGAGGGAATGGGGAGGAAGGCCTGTCCAGTGTTTATCTTGAATGACATCAGTTCGATGTTTATCTTGGGTGAATTATCACCTCTCGAGGCTGAAGCAGTTCTGGGCACTGGCTAACCTATTGATTTTTCATGGCTTTTTTTTTTTTCTGTGCTATGGAGCCTGTCATTGGACCTCTAATGTATATTATCCTCCCAGGAGGTTTGCCAGTGTGCCAGTTATAATGTTATTCCTTTCTCTCCCGTTGGTAAGCATGTTAAACGTTGGCAAGGATCAGGTTGTTAGAGGGATAATACATTATTTACAAAAGGAGATAAATCATTCTCAGGCTTCAGAGCTTCAGCTGTTAGCGTTGAATCCCTCACGGTACAGCTCGAGACCGATTGAATTTGGGAATTGCTTTTCTCCTTCCAGACTCCTGAATTGCATTAGAAAGTCATTTAGCCTTGTGGTGTCTTCATTTTCTCACCTGGAAATGGGAATGGCAATGTCTCCTCTGCCTGGTTGAGCTGTGGTGGAAGGCAGATGTGGTAATGAGTGTCAGATCTTTGAGAAGTCAAGATCTTCCACAGTTCATACAGCTGAGGTGGCTGTCTGTTCTAATTTCAGATCTGCTGTGAGAAAATATTCCAGCAGAAAAGGCAAGTTAAGGGAGACAGGGGTTCATTTCAGCTTGCAAAGCATCATGGGGAAGTCAAGGCAGGACTTCAAATAACAGCCAGTCACATCTCTTCTGGTTCTATTTCTCTACTCTTAGATAGGTCTGGAAACCCTGCCTAGGGGATGGTCCCGCCAACAGTGGGTTAGGTGATCCCATCTCAGTTAACTTAATGAATTGATCCCCCAGTGACATGCCTCCAGGCCAACCCAATGCAGACAATGCTTTCCAGAGACTCTCTGTTCAGGTGATTCTAGGCTGTATCAAGTTGACAACTAAAACCCAGCCTCACACATCCATCTAAACCAGTAGGCAGCAGCATCTGCTGAGAACTTTCAGAAGCCATGTAAAGTTTTACAAAATAGGCTCACAGGTAAATTTGCATGCATCATATTTGCACAGCTATTCTTTCCTCGGGATATTTACAAATCAAAATCTCATTAGTATTCTTGGCCATTATGTGAATTGGCTATGTCTATGCCAAGCTGTGTTAGAATCCTACGGACACAAAGGAAAGAAATCCGATCTGAATTATCTGCTGTGAACAAAGAGGAAAAATTCCTGGCTTACATGAGAAAACCTTGAGAATGTCCTGCTTGAAGGTAACCATAGAAATAACCAACTTTGGGTTTGGGGAAACAGGTTTAGGTCAGTACATAGCTGAGTTAGGATCCCCAGCACAGCACATGTCAGTAGCCCCAGAACTGGGGTAGTGTGCAAATGGGGATAGACAAGTGGATTCCTGGAGCTTGCTGGCCAGCCAGTTCAGTGGGATCTGTGAGTTCCAAGTTCAGGGGAGGCTGTCTCAAAAACATGTGTTACAGAACAACTGAGGAAACTCACATGCATGCATGTGTGTACTTGCAGGACGATATGCACACATATACACCTCACATGCACAATAAAGAGGAGAGGGAGGAAGTGGAGTGGGGGTGGGGAGACCAGAACTCCAGACTTAAATACTGCTGTGGAAAAATCTCATGTATGAGAACTAGCTGCCCGAAGTGGAAGATGCTGAGGGACCACAGGAAGAAGCAAGACAACTCAGTGCGCTCTGTTAGAAGTAGCGTTTGGGCAAGCAGTAAGATGGGGGAGGTTTCCTGCACATGTCAGCATGAAGTAGGGTCTTTGTATGCTAATCTAGATAAAAGTGGGCTACTGCCAACTGGAATGTCTTTGGGTGTTTTCAGAAGTGACTGACCCATTCAGTGTCAGAGCATCGTGCTTGGCTGGCTCTCTTCCTCAATTTGGTTATCCTATATGGTATGGGATGTATGTTAATGCCATCTTCCTCAGGTTCTATCCAAGATAGCTGCCACCACATGGAGTTGGATTCCCACAAATGTCACAGAGATTCTAGACATCTGTTCTCCACATTGTTCCTTAGATGAGAACATGTGTTGGACAGAGGTCACATCCTTATGTCCTTGAAACTAGAGAAGAAAGAATCCTTTTGCCTGACTCACCTGTTCAATTTAGTTAAGATGCCTAGGAAAGTGCTATTTTGTCAGTGTGAACTGCTATAACAGAATATCTTAGACAGAGCCACCTTGATGGCTCAGTGGATAAAGCCACTTGCATGAAACCTGACCATATGAGTTTGATCTCTGACCTACATAGGTACACCCTCCCCACCTTACTCCCACCCCTGCCCAAGACAGGGTTTCTCTATGTCACTACCCTGGCTGTCCTGGGACTCACTCTGTAGACCAGGCTGGCCTCAAACTCCCAAGTGCTGGGCTTGAAGGCATGTGCCACCGCCTCTGGTCATAACTTGGATTCTTGATTCCAGAATCTTAGCCCTACTCCTGAGATGAAAGGTGTCTGTCACCACTGTCCAGTAAGACCCACAGGATTGAAAGAGAAAACTGCCTTCCACATGTTGTCTTGGCATGGGTGTGTGCACACATGTGTGAGTGTGTACATGTACATGCATGCGCACTTGTATGCACACACACGTGGTAAGTCTAAAGGCCAATACCTTAGACTGTAATCAATAAACAATAAAATATATCGATCAGGATTCCGTAGGCTTGAAAGTCAAATGTCAAAGTATGCTCAAATGAGAGTGCGTTGCTCATGAATGATGGTGTCTGTTCTCATAGAGCACCAGGCAGAGGAAACCTTGAGGATCTCTTCTGTCAAGGCACAGACATATTCAGAAGGGCTCCATCTTTAGGATAGAACTGCCTCTAGCTGACCCCATCTCCCAATACCATCAGTTTGATGAACTTGGACCAGCCACTGCAGTTCAGGGAACTCTGTGTAGATAAGCTAGATAGGCCAATGCCTACCGACTAGTTAGACCACTTATGCCTAAGCTCTCTTATGCATACGGCTGCTTCAGAGATTGCGGGGAGCTGGCAGTTGCTGAATCTGTGTCTATCACTTGAGGAAAATACAGCCTTATACCCTGTCAAACCCTTATTCCTAATGAATCTATTACACTTTCAGGGCTATAAATAATAGATCTGTTCCCTTCCTTCCAATGCAAATATTTTGAATATTTTAATATTGCTTTCCAAAGCCTACTTTTGAAATCACCCTCCTAAGATTTGTGCCAAGGTATACTCCCACAAACAGATGGCGGTGGGCACTCCTGAAGCATAAACTGTCATTGATCTATACTGGTAGTGGCTCTCAGAGGGGGGTATTTCAGAGGCCCTCCTCTCCCAGGGTGCTATGGCAAGGACCAAAGGACCAAGACATTGTTAATCATCACAGATGAGGTGATATAGATTTTTCTAGTCCCTGAAGGATGGAACACTGCTGGGAACCACTCAATACATGGAGCAGGTAGGTCCCCATAACAAAGAATTACCTGGCCCCAGAGGTAGAGAAACCTTGACTTACACAGACCTCTTCACTCTGGTTTTTAAACATTTATTTTATATTTTTAATTATGTGCGTGTGTGTAGCGTGAAATACTAAAAAAAAAAAAGCCCACCCGCCAACTCTCTGTGGTGCCGGACCATACTCTCGCGCTCCTGCCAGTCCGCCAACTCTCTGGCCATGCAGGACTACAAGGCTCCCGAAAGGCCATCTCTTGTGGGGGGGCCCACCCCCAGTTCCTCTCACATCCACGCAACAGCCAACTCACTCTATGATCAGCCATCTCAACACCCAATTACCTGGTAGAATCAAGACTCTTAAAGCTTAAATAATCAATCAGATTTATGTGTCAATAATATCACAATTACAAGATGCCAATACAGTAATATCAGAGCCAGTTGATAATGATAAAAGCTTTATCCCAATATTTCTAATCTTGTGAAATCAAAGCTACTTGTGCATGGTAAATGTCATGCAGGTACATGTTGAAAGCCATCTTGCTTCTTCTCGCCACTGCCTGACACTCTCCCTCTCTCTGCAACTATTAGCTCTGCCCCCTTTTCCCTGTCCAGTCATAGACCTCCTCTGCACTAATATAATTGGACAGGGAAAATCTTATGACGTGTGTGTGTGTGTGTGTGTGTGTGTGTGTGGTGTGGTGTGTGAACATGTGCAGGTGTAGGTTCAGGTACATGCAGATTCCCGTTGAGGGCATTGGTTTGTATGGAGCTGGAGTTATAGGTCACTGTGAGCCACACAATGTGTGTTCTGGGAACCACACTGAGATCCTCTGCAAGAGCAATGTACATTCTTCACAGCTGAGCCATCTCTCCGGCCTATACGGTCCATATTGTTAGACAATAAATTAGTATCTGCAAGAAGAGACAGAAGGACTTGGGCAACCCACTCTGTGGTTGGTCCCAAGGGCTCAAGTGCACGTGGGATCCCTGTTTCCCCAGCTGGGAAGATGACTGAGTGCTGCAGATGGAGATGTCCAAGGCGGCCAGCTGAACTGCTTCCAAAACTCTCTTCCAGCTCCGGTAGATATACTCAGTGTTAAAGACAGTGGTCACTGTACTTAGGCAAAAAGGATACGGCTCTGATGCGAGACTTACCAAGGTTGACTTTATTTCTATATGTTTCTATTCTGACTATGTAAAGCAGAAACTTCTAGTTCTTTGGAAAGTCAGTTAAGCCAAATGATGGTTTGCTGGGGCACACAGGTGAAAAGTTAAAGTGTATCTTGCTAAAGCAGACACAGGAAAGAATGTTTTCCTGAAGCAGACACAGGTGAAAGGATGTTTGAAAGGATATAGCGGACATGTTGAAGGACCCGTGATGAAGGAGCATAAATATGACCCCACGGACAGTGGGAGACGAGCACTAAGCATTGGTTTGGTTTGCTCTGCCTTGCTAGTCTTTGCTAAAAACACACATGTATTCGTTCTCCTTATTATAGCGTTGTTGAGCTCAACTTGTGGTAACGCCAACATTGAGAGAAACTCTCCCAAGGACTGTTCATGAGGCTCCTCTTGCAGCTTACTGCTTCAGCGGCTTTCGCCCAGTTGGCGAGCCTGGAGGTTTCCTCGGAACTGGACTGAAGCTGCTGGTTTGTGTGTGGTGTCTGCCTGCCAAGAGGACTGGACTGTAACTGCTGAGCTGTATTGGCTACAGGACTGAACTGCCAACGAAGATCAAGCTCACTTCCAAAGAACTAAACAGGTCCACTTCTCCCATATTCTAATAACTTATCTCTTCTATTACCTCTGGTGGGAGGTAGGCTAGAGAAGAGGTTGAACCCTTATCAAAGTAGATTGGAAAAAATTGATGCCTACAACTATGTATTAGTCAGAGTTTGCCAAAGGAACAGAACTGATAGAGTGAAATATATATATATATACATACATATATATACATATATATTATATATTTAATATATATATTAAAAGGTGGGGGTACTAGTTTGACCTAAAGCATGTGGTTCAGGCAGTGCCACAGTGAAGAGATGCTACAGCAACAGCATAGATGAACTTGCCATCAAGAGTAAGAGCAAGCAGGCAAAAAGCAAAGCTTCTTTCTTCCTTGTCCCTCCATGAGGCCAGCCAACAGAAGGTGTACATTGAGGGTGAGTCTTCCTGCTTTGAACAATCTGGTCAAGAAAATGCCTCACAGAAGTGTCCAGCAGATCAGGTTTTTAGGATTTTTTTATAAGTTACCTTTAGCATTCAGTGTAGTCGGAGAGCTAGAATGTCTGGAGACTATCAGTCATTAAAGCCACACCAGAGTCCTGTTCACCTCACTCCAGGCTGGGAGGCTCCTGGCAGATAGGAGAAACAGGAAGCTGGGGGATTGTATTTCACCTATTTCTTTCCTTTCTTCCCTCTTCCTCCTCCTCCTTTTCTTCTTCCTCCTCCTCCTCCTCCTCTTCCTCATCCTCTTCCTCTCTTCCTCCTCCTCCTCCTCCTCCTCTTCCTCCTCCTCCTCCTCCTTCCTCTTTGAGACAGGGTCCCTTATGTAACCCTGGCTGTCCTAGAGCTCACTATGTAGGCCAAGTTTGTCTTAAACTCACAGAAAACCTCCTGCCTCTGCCTCTCTCTCCAGGTGCTTGGAATAAGGGCATGTATCAACACACCTGGCTAATCACATTTTCACCCGCACACAGAAAGCGAAGCGAGGCAGCGACAGAGAGACAGAGAGAGAACAGGTAAAGGGTGCCCCCACCAATGACATGCCTCCACCTCCTAAGGGCCCTAAAACCCTTCCCCAACAGTACCACCATCAAGGGACTAAGTGTTCAAATACACAAGCTATGACAGACATCTCTTATTCAAATGACCATAGTATGGGACAAGAACAAAGAAGGAAAGATTGCACTGAAGAGGTGGATTTTTGGTTAAGAGTGCTTACTGCTCTTGCAGAGAATTAGAGTTCGAATCCCAGCACCCATGTCAGGTGACTCACCACCTCTACGACTTCAACTCCAGGGAGATCTGATGCCTTTCTCATGGGCCAGAACCTCATACATTGTGTAGATCTATATACGGATGCACGGACATAGGTACATAATTTACAAAAACAATAAAAATAAAAAATATTTTTTAAAGAATTTATTTTGGCTCATGGTTTGAAGAAATACAACCCATGAGAAAGAATGACAGAGGGAATTAGGACCTGGAGATGCTATTACACTCTCTTTCGGTGACTCCGTCTCTCTCTTTCTCTTTCTGCCTCATGGTCCCTACCTGCAATCCCCATTATACTCAAATCTCTCCCCTTTCCCTTTTAGCTGAGTATGAAATACCTTCATAGACACACCCAGGGTGTGTCTCTTAAATAATTCTGTTGGGGGTTGGTCTGGTGCTGCTATGAATTCAGATGCTAAATACTGGCTCCCAAGATCTGGATGCAGTCTACACACACACACATTCTTATGTACACCAAACGATGTTGTGTAAACTTGCTCACCTATGTTCTCTAACTGGTTAAATAAAAGTGGCTTATGGCCAATTACTTGGGAAAATAGAGGTAGGTGGAGTTTTGGTTACTGGGCTGGGGGTTGCAGGTAGGGACTACAAGGCAGAGAGAGACTGACAGACAGACAGACACACACACACACACACACAGAGAAAGAGAGAGAGAGAGAGAGAGAGAGAGAGAGAGGGAGGGAGGGAAAGAACCAGGAGCACAGGGCCAAGAGAAATGTACCCTGAGGATAGACTGCTGTAGCAGAAATAACCCAGGCAAGACTCAAACAGCAAGAACTCGAGGAGCACAGCTGGGAAATAGCCTATCTAGTGAGGAAAAATAGTTTAGGGGCAATTGCCCAGTAATTGTGGTAAAGCTAATTAAATAAGTTGATAGGACTCTGACTCGATGATTGGGTGTCCGGCTGCGTCATAATAAGAACAGAGTTATAAAATATCATACAACAACATGATTCTGAGTCCAGATGAATCTAAATCAAGATGGTAAGGAAGAGGAACTATCACTGGGGCCAAATATTTGTTTGGTTTTTCAGACAGGGTCTCACACTGGAGCTTATGCCAACCAGGGACTAACTTTATCACCCAGGATCACCTCGAAATCATGGCAGTTCTCCTGCCTCAGCCTCTTGAGAGCTGGGGTTACAGATGTGAACCACTACACCTGGCTCCAAATGCTTCTCTTCAAACATGGTATACTGAAGGGATAAAAGCAGAGATCAGGGCTGAAGAGATGGCTCCGTGGTTAAGGGCATTTCCTGGTCTTCCTGCGGACCCAAGTTCTGTTCCTAGTACCCTCGTCAGGTGGCTCACAACCACTTGTAACTCCAGATCCAGGTGGTCCAATGTTCTCTTCTGGTCTCTGAGAGAGCACACGTGCAATCTCGCGCGCGCACACACACACATACTATATATATATATATGAATGAGAGAGAGAAATTAGCTGAGAATGTCTCAGGGAATGTCATGTCCCATTCCCATTCTTGCCCTAGGTGTGACCTCTAGCAAGTCCTTGCCTTCAAGATATAATGGTGCAGAGTGCTTACTGCATGAAAAGCTTGGAGAGTTGGGCTCTAGCTCACTGGTAGAACGCTTGCGTAGCAGTCACGGGACCCTGAGTACCATCCCCAGCCCCCTGGGACCTGGAGCCTTACAACCTCTTTATAAATATTAGAAATTTTGTTTTGACTTGTATCCCACTTTATGGAAAGCCTGGTATGCTGGTTAGTCATATGTCAACTTGACACAAGTGTAGTGGTTTGAATGAAAATGGCGCAGGGCAGTGGTGGTGCTTGCCTTTAATCCCAATACTCGGGAGGCAGAGGCAGGCGAATTTCTGAGTTTGAGGCCAGCCTGGTCTACAGAGTGAGTTCCAGGACAGTCAGGGCTATACAGAGAAACCATGTCTTGGAAAAAAAAAAAAGAAAGAAAGAAAGAAAGAAAGAAAGAAAGAAAGAAAGAAAGAAAATGGTCCTTATAGGCTCATAGGGAGTGGCACTATTGGGGGTGTGGCCTTGTTGGAGGAGGTGTGGCCTTTTGGAGGAGGTGTGGCCTTGTTGGAGGAGGTGTGGCCTTGTTGGAGGAACTGAGGTTAGGTTTTAAGGTTTCAAACCAGGCCCTGTGTCAGTCTCTTTCTGGTGCCTTCATATTCAGATGTGGAACTCTCAGCTCCTTCTCCAGCACCTTGTGTGCCTGCATGTCACCATGATGACAATGAACTAAACCCCTAAAGTGTAAGTCAGCCTCAATGAAATGGTTTCCAAAATTGGGTGGTGGTGGCAGCACAATCCTTTAATCCCAGCACTCAGAAAGCAGAGACAGGAGAATTTCTGAGTTGGAGACCAGCCTGGGCTACAGTGTGAGTTCCAAGACAGCCAGGGATACACAGAGAAACCTTGCTTTGAAAAACAAAAACAAAACAAAATTATGAGCGTTGCCATGGCCCTAATGTCTCTTCATAGCTATAGAAGCCCTAACTAAAATAACAAGCTAGAGTCATCAGAGAGGAAGGAGCCTCAGTTGAGAAAATCCCTCCCTAAGATCCTGCTGTAAAGCATATTCTAATTAGTGATTGATGGGGAAGCCCCCCCCCCCCCATTGTGGGTAGAGCCATCCCAGGGCTGGCGAGATGGCTCAGCTGGTAAGAGCACTGACTGCTCTTCCAAAGGTCCTGAGTTTGGATCCTAGCAACCACATGGTGGCTCACAACCACCCGTAATGAGATCTGACGCCCTCTTCTGGTGCGTCTGAAGACAGCTACAGTGTATTACACAGGAGCGAGTGGGCAGGAGGGAGCGGATGTTCTGAGTTCAATTCTCAGCCACCACGTGATGACTCACGGCCATCTGTACAGCTACAGTGTACTCATACACATAAAATAAATAAATAAATCTTAAAAAAAAAGAAAGCAGGCTGAGCAAGAAGCCATGAGGAGCAAGCCAGTAAGCAGCATCCCTCCATGGCCTCTGCATCAGCTCCTGCTTCCAAGTCCCTGCCCTGTGTGAGTTCCTGCCCTGACTTCTTCCAAGATGAACAGAGATGTGGAAGTGTGAGCCAGATAGACTCTTTCCTCCCCAGCTTGCTTTGGTTATGGTGGTTTTTTTGTTTTTTGTTTTTTGTTTTTTTGTTTTTTGTTTGTTTGTTTGTTTGTTTGTTTTTTACCAGAGCAATAGTAGCCTTAACTATGACCTCTAGTCATTGGCAAATCCAGCAATCCTCCTGTCTCAGTACTCCTCACCCCCACATCCCAATGTTAGAGTCACAAGTTTGTGTGCAGCCAGGTCTAGCTTTTTCTGTGGCTTCTGGGATTTGAACTAGACCCACAGGCTTCACAGGAATCCCTCTGGTCGGTTGTCTCAGAATCTGTTTTTTTTTGTTTTGTTTTGTTTTTGGTTTGGTTTTTGGTTTTTTTCGAGACAGGGTTTCTCTGTAGCCCTGGCTGTCCTGGAACTCACTCTGTAGACCAGGCTGGCCTCGAACTTAGAAATCCACCTGCCTCTGCCTCCCAAGTGCTGGGATTGAAGGTGTGAGCCACCACCGCCCAGCTCAGAATCTGTTTGTTTTTTTTTTTTTAACAGAACCACACATGACATGTGTGCACAATGAGAAGCACACACAGTTTATAGGACATTACCTTGCAAGGAGGAGTTTGTGACTTTGGCTCCCCTTGTCCTATCAAACTCCAAGTGAAGAACTTAGTTGATTCTTGTCTGACTCAATCCTTAGGTTTGGGGACTTTGCATAAAAATCAACCAATTCTGAGCTTGAAAAGACCCTTAGAGAGAATTTTAATTTCTTCTTCTTCTCCTTTCCTTCTCTTGGTCCATTTCTTTTTTAAAAAAATATTTTTTTTGTGCGTGTGTTCTTGCACTAGTGAGTGCAGGAACCTCCGACGGTCAGAAGAGGGCAGCAGATCCCATGGAAATGGAGCTACAGGTGGTTTGTGAGCTGTTGTGTGGGAACTGGGAACTGAATCTGGATCCTCTACAAGAACACCATGCACTCTGAACGGAACAGCTGTCTCTTTAGCCCCTTATTTCTTTTGTTAAAACAGAACTTCCCCTTATTTATTTTATTTGTGGTATGAGTATGTGTGTATATACACGTGAGCATACATATGTGTTCATGTCACTGTACATGTATGGAGATCAAAGGACAATTTGAAAGAGTCAGTTCTTTCCTTCCCTCCATGTGAGTTCCAGGGGTTAAACTCGGGCACTCAGGCTTGGTGGCAAGCCCCCCTATAAACTGAGCCATCTTGCTGGGTTCTTCTCCTCTCTTCTCCTATTCTCCCTTTTCTCCTTTCCCCTTTCCTTTTTCTTTTCCATGAATCCTGTGTCTACCTGCTGGGGGCTGGAGGATGTAATGTTTTCTTCCTGTCTTCTTCACTGGGGCAAACAAGGCAGTAATATCAACTTTGTTGTAGTTTAAGAGCTGACACTTAGCTTTGACCACCTACAAGGTTGTCATAAGCTAACCCTCAGTTTTCTTATCTGTAAAGTGAGAATAAATTTCCCTGGGCAGTGTCAATCTTGGTAGGTTGATATAAGGATGAGTTTGAAACATTATATTATGTGAGTACATTCCCTCACTGACAAGAATGTAATTATTAGCCAGGTGGTGGTGGCGCATGCCTTTAGTCCCAGCACTTGGGAGGCAGAGGCAGGCAGATTTCTGAGTTCGAGGCCAGCCTGGTCTACAGAGTGAGTTCCAGGACAGGAGGGATACACAGAGAAACCCTGTCTCAAAAAACCAAAAAAAAAAAAAAAAAAGAATGCAATTATTTACTTGCTGTCTACCACAGGAGATTGAACACTGAAGGTGTTGAAAAATTAGGTCTGCAGAGCACGGTCCTGTGGGAACTGCTCTAATTATGGCCACCAGATGGCAGCAAAGAGCAGGTTTCCCTATGAGGCTTCTGCTGCAGCCTAATGGGATCCAAGGGCGGAATAAAATGGTTGATGGCTCTCCCTGGTTTCTATCACATTCACCATCCCTCATGTACTCCTCTCTGCCTCCCCAACACTTCCCTATCCCAAGACCACTTAGATATTCTTCTTCTACCAATTCTTTCCATGGGAATTATGTTTAAATACACATTCAAGGGTAAATTAGAATTAATGGCAATCCCTGTGTTTACAGCCTGTAGTTAATGTGAACCGTCGATGAAAATTGAACCTAGGGGGATTTATGAAATACATATTTATGAGGCAACATGGAAATATGAAAATATTTAAACAGATTATTTAATATCCAGGTCCCTCTCCCAAGTGGATGTATCTGGGATCTATCCATAACCCATTCAATAAATATTTATTCCTGGCTTGGGAATAAAGATACATTCTTTTTTAAAAGACAGAGTCTCTCTATTATGTAGCTCTGGCTGTCCTAGAACTTACTATGTAGGCTAGGCTAGCCTCAAAATCCTAGAGACCTCTGCCTCCTGAGTGCTAGGATTAAAGGAAGACACCACCACGTTCTTTCTTTCTTTCTTTTTTTAAATAAAGACACAAGGGGGACGATGGTGGTGTGTTACGGGGTGGCAGTATTTGGAGGGGTCAGGGCAAGTCTCCCTGGTAATGTGTTCCCTGAGGTGAGAGGCAAGAGCTGGCTATACAAAGGAGCCCACCTGGCCCTCCAGTCTGAGGGAACAGGGCCCTTGATGGTCCAATGAAGCCCATGTAATTTTACATCAGTTTGATTGAGAAAATATATAATGGAAGACCAAATCATGACTCAAGGACACCTCGCAGTCACCGCCCGCTCCATCTGCACGTATTTTAAAGACTCCTATGTGTACTCAGAGAAGGCATCATTCATTTCTTCTAAGAGTGCTGAGTGGATTTCACAGAGCACTTATGACAATGCTGTGACCACCACCCCTGGATCACACAGGGTTCAGTCATGATCCCAAGAGATTCCTCGTGGGACAGTGGTTCCTTTCCCACAGGATGGCCCTTATGAAGCATGTCTGTTTTAACCATGTATTTCTGGCTAATACGAAGTTTCTGGGCTCTGTTCCTATTCCCTATCCCCTGTGTTTGTGACACTAAGTACTCCGAACCTGGGGCCACTATTGCGGTTTGAGTGAAAGTGGCCTCTGTAGTCCCATAGGGAGTGGCACTGTTAGGAGGTGTGGCCTTGTTGGAGGAAGTGTGTCACTGGAGGTGGGCTTTGATCTTCAAGCCAGGCCTAGTGTCTCTCTCTGTCTGTGGCCTGGGGATCCAGATGCAGAACTCTCAGTTACTTCTCCAGCACCATGTCTGCCATGTTTCCCGCCATGATGATAATGGACTGAGCCTTACTGTAAGCCAGTCCTAATTAAATGTTCTCCTTTATTAGAGTTGCCTTGGTCATGGAGTCTCTCCCCAGCAATAGAACATTGACTAAGGCAGCTGAGGACCAGAGGCACTGTGGGGAGAATTCAAGAATCCACAAATTTGGGTATAAGAAGAGAAACTCATTTCTTCATACCAATTTTTAGCTGAAATTCAAGGTTTCTCTTTATCTTATGAATGTAGACCACAGATGTTCTCAAGGCCCGTGTCTTTGCCACCAAAAGTCACAGATGTTTGTGTGTGGCATGGCTAGCTGGTACTGATATCTCAGAATTTAGTCATCAGCACTCAGAAATGATGTTGGTTTTTAGATTAGGGCCTGTAATTTTTTTTTTTTAGGGTTTTAGTAAAGAAAAATGTATTACTACATCCCAATTTTGGTTTTGTAAAGATTCTGGATTTTAATGTAATTGTTTATTTGTAACCTTAAGTTCAGACATTGTAGAAGAATCTTAATCCAGCAACATGGCTGCTCTGGTAAGGAATCACATCTAAAGACCTAGGTCTGCTGATCTGGCTGGAATAGCACACCTTTAATCCCTCCACTGGAATAAGACACACCCTTAGTGTACACCTTTATTCCCAAACAGTAGGTAAGATTAGGTTTTAGAGGAAGCCAGCCATGTTTGAAAGTGACCTCTAAGTGGAGGGCAGTTCTGTTCAGTTCATGCAGTCAGTGTAGTTCAGTTTGTAGAACTCAGAGGCAGTTTTTCCAAGCAGAGGAATTCAGTGAGAAGCCGAGAGAAGCCAGTTTCAATCTGTCAGTTTGGAGAAGAGTTTGGGCCAGCTAAATTGAACCATCCGGTCAAAGTTGAGAAAGAGCTAGAAAGGATGAGTTTATTCAGCAGTAAAAGCTTCCAAGACTACAACTACATCTGGTGAATAGAAGTTACCTTTACAAGGCATTTAAAAAAAAAAAGATTTATTTTCTCGAAACAAAACAAAACAAAACAAAAGATTCATTTATTTTTATTTATATGAGTACACTGCAGCTGTCTTCAGACATACCCCAGAGGAGTGCATTGGATCCCGTTACAGATGGTGGTGAGCCACCATGTGGTTGCTGGGAATTGAACTCAGGACCTCTGGAAGAGCAGTCAGTGCTCTTACTGCTGAGCCATCTCTCCAGCTCCTACAAGGCATTTAAAACCATTGTTCAGAGGACAGTTTTTCAGCCTCACAAGGTACCAAAGGAACACCATGCCTAGGAAAGGTGGAGAAACTCTTCCGGGTGGCAACTCTCATCTCAGGGCAGATTCAGAGCCTCATGGCTTTATGCACCTGGGGCATCTTTTGTCTCTGTGGGTCCTTCTTCCATACATGGTATCTAGAATTATGTCTTACAGTTGTGCTTGTATACAAAGGTGAATGCCAGCCAGGTGTGGTGGTACACACCTTTAATCCCAGCACTGGGGACAAAGAGGCAAGCAGACCTCCATGAGTTTGAGGCTAGCCTAGTCTACATAATGAGACTTTGTCTAAAAAACAAAACAAAAAAAACCAAACAAACAAAGAAAAACAAAACAAAACAAAAAAATGAAAAATTAAAAAGGCAAATGCCATCCAGACTGGATCCACGTTGTTTTGTTTGTTTGTATTCTTCTGTTCTCTAAAGCAATTAAAACATTTCTGTTGTCTCTGCATCTGCTCTACTGGGTGGAGAACTTGGCCTCGAGTGAACTTGTTCATTTACAATTCTTCAATGAGACATCCCAGTGATTCTTGTGTCTCTGTCCTCCATCCGTCTGTCTGTCTGTCTCTTCGGCTGTCTGTCTCATATGTATGTGTATGTGACAGGAACCCTTGTGCATGCTAAGCAAGGATTCTATCACTTGACTACACCTCTACACCTTTGTTTTTTGAGATGAGCTCCGGTTATCTAGCCCAGGCTGGACCTGAACTTACTGTCTAACTCAGCCTAGACCCTCCTGTCTCAGAATCCTGAGAAGCTGGGATTATTCATAAGTACCGCAATATCCAACCCTATCGTCTGTCTTGAGTGACAAACTGACTGCTCAGTCACTCCCAAAGCATCCCCACTGACTGTCCTGGGGCATCTTAAATCCATCCCACAGAGCACACTGTTTAACATAGCATGAGTGGAGAGGGACCCAAAGGCCGAGTGTGACTCCTTCATTCCTCTCCCTCACTTTCCACAAGCCAGCAAACAAGCTTTGTTAACCCCACTGCCAATGCCTCCCGCAGGCCCTGTGTTGCTTTACCCATTCTCAGTTCCAGTGACCGACTTCAGGCTCGACTCCCTTACCTGAAGCTGTCTGTGTGGGGTTTGCCTGTGGGCATTCTGTGGGGGATTGTCTTCATAAATTAATTGAGATGGGAAGACCTAGTCTACTGTGGGTGGTATCATTCCCTACTTGGAGGCGGGGGTGGGGGGAACCTTAACTGTATGTGTGAGAAATTGTAAGTGAGCAAGCAAGCAAGCATGCAGGCATGCTTATATTCCTTTCTCTCTGTCATGATTGAGAACTGGATATATCTATTTAAAGTTTCTGCCTGGACTTCCCCACAATGGCATAGTATAATCTGGAGTCCCGAGCTAGAATGAACTCCTTTAATCACAGCAGAGGAAACCAAGCTAGGACACACAGGCATTCAGTCTCTCTGCTTCCCAGCTGTTGTAAAAGCTGCTCTCCCTCCTCAACTTAATGGGCCGACAACTCTGAAACCATGAGCCAAAGTAAATCCTTCATGCCTTAAAGCGTTTGGATATTTTTTTCATAGCAACTAGAAGTCTAACTAACCTAGGCCCTTTTATACTTGGCTTGGGGAAAGTTTCCTTCGGGAGAAACAGGGTGGTTGCAGTGGGTGGATGGGTGGGGAGGAATGACCTTGAGAGGAGCAGCTACAATTGTCTGCTATGGACTACTCAAGAGTGTTGATAACCAGTATGGATGTACTAGCTGAAGGGCAGCTATGTGTGAGACAGTGCATGCACATGTACCCACGTGTATACTTGCACATGTATGTGAGTGGTGTGTGTGCACATGTGCATGTGTGTGCATGTGGTGTGCGTGTGCACGTGTGTGCACCCTGCCAGTCTGAGAGCACAGGTGAGTGTGACCTGCTTCTCCTCTATTACTAGCTTCACTCAGCTTCTCCATGGTTCTTTGGGCCATCTGCAAAACCAGTAGCATCAATTCACTTTCTTTTCAATATCTATTTATTTCCCTCATTTCTTCTCCTCTGTTGTAAAATATGACCAAGGCACATTTTTTTTAAAGCCCTGAAAAATAATCAAGGAAATTGGTATTAGACTCCCCTGGACTGATAGTTAGAGAGATGCTCTGTGGTTAAGAGTGAGTACTGTAGCCAGCCTGGTCTACAGAGTGAGTTCCAGGATAGCCAGGGCTATACAGAGAAACCCTGTCTCAAAAAAAAAAAAAAAAAAAAAAAAGACTTATTACTGCTTCTCCTGAGGCCTGAGTTCAAATCCTACCACCAACATGGGTGGATTACAACCTCTTATAGCTCTGGCTCCAGGGGATCTGATGCCTTCCCCTGGCCACTAAGGGCACCAGGCATGCACATGACACATATTCATGCATGCAGGCACTCATATATACACATAAAAATAAAAACAGAGAAATCTTATTAAAATAAATCATCTTATTAAAAGAATTCCCTAGACTGCTAGGTTAAAATGCAGATTCCAGGTCCCCCATGACAAGCCTACCGAATTAGTTTCTCTGGGTGGGACCAGAGCTTCGCATGCTTACTAAGGTCCCTCGGGTAATTACAGTGCACTTATCAGTTCAAGCACATTTCTTAGGTTGGTACTTCAAGCTTGGTTGCTTATTAAAATTACCTGGAGAGTGAGAGCAAAACAGAGCATCATAAAACATAAGTGTCTCTCTCTCTCTCTCTCTCTCTCTCTCTCTCTCTCTCTCTCTCTCTCTCTCTCACACACACACACACACACACACACACACACACACACACACACACACGCGCGCGCGCGCGCGTAAAAAAAAATAAAAAGGAAAAGATTTAAAAGGAAAAGAGAGGACTTGTCTCTCCTATCACTGGCGTCTGAGCATCTCTTCTTTGTGGTTGCCATTTGTAAAAATTATTCTCCTCCCTTTTAGGCATTGTGCTAAGGGAGAGATGACATCACATCTGAAAGCTGACACTTTGCAAAATGTATTAAAAGTAAACCCAGTACTGTACATGACAGATCGATCTTGTATCTCGTGAACTGATTGGTTCTGGTAAAGGACAAAAATCAGACACATGAAAGTTCAGGTGTACCTCTGTGCTAGATAGAGCAGGCTGCTGGGAAGTGCTGGGTTAAATAACAAAAATGACAAAACCTGGCAACCAGAGGGTCTCAGTGTGTCGCTACAGGAGATTTCCTGCCTAATGCCTGCAAGACTCTGGGCTCAGCCTCAGCTCTAAAAGTGAAAGCACATCTGTAGTGTTTGCCCGGCTCTCTGGTGTCAATCTTCCTGGTACAGCCAGTTTCAATTTAGCCATTCGATGCTACAATTAGCTGCTCTAGATAGTAACATCCAGCCCTCCACATTCTAGCATGAAGTTGAAATAACTATTTAGTTCAGGTCCAGGTCTTATTTCTGATGGTAAGAACTTAACTCGTTCCCATCAAGTTGATCTATGTTAGCAAAATGGACCGTGAGCGATGAAGCAGTAGGCAGAGCCTGGAGTCCAGCTTCTATGATGACAATGACCGGCTTGAAAGGAAGCAAGGAGGGCAGGTGAAGACAAGGGTTCACGTTACCAGGAACTTATGTTAAATGCACAGCTGACTGGAACATGAGCAGCTTTTCTTTTTGTGTCATGTGACTCAGCTCCGGAGACTTTACCCTTGCTTATGACATTAGTAAGACCTTGAGCAATTTCCCTTAAATTTCTCTGCTTTTCTCTCTCTCTCTCTCTCTCTCTCTCTCTCTCTCTCTCTCTCTCTCTATCTCTATCTCTATCTCTATCTCTATCTCTATCTCTCGCTCGCTCTCTCTCTCATGAACTGGCGGAAAAAGAGGTCTATTATATGACAAGGGGGCCGTGCAGAACAGCCCATGGAGCTCAGGTACCGGAGAGTGGCTCAGAGCCATCTGCACTACTGATTAGCAGGAGGCTGCTGAATACTAAGTTGCAGACAGCAGCCCGGGTGCACACTCCAGACCATCTCAAGACCTTAATTAGCATCATGCAGGGTAGAAATGCAAGAGCTGCCTCACTGCGGTTTCCCACTGACAGCAGTCAAAAGAATGAGGAATTCTTCTCTCAACATAAAAAAATACAGCAAATTCCAGATACAGAGGGATAGAGATAAATAGATAGATAGATAGATAGATAGATAGATAGATAGATAGATAGATAGACAGACAGACAGATAGATAGATGAATGTATGCATAGATGGATAGGCAGATGGATGGATAAGTAGATAGATGGATAGGTGGATGTATGGATGGATAGGCAGATGGGTGGATGGATAGGTGGATGGATGGATGGATGAATAGGTGGATGGATAGGTGGATGGATGGATGGATAAGCAGATGGATGGATAGATGGATGGATGGGGATAGATAGATAGTTGTATGCATACATAAATGGATAAGTAGGTGGATGGATGGGGAGAGAAATGCCCTATTAACTACAGTCAGCATTTAAGGGCGTTGTTTAGGGTTGTTTCATTTTAACCAGTTAAAGAATGCTTCAATTACAGTTTAGCTCTCAATACTGACTGCAAACCAAATCACCTTGGGAAGTGCCCAAGAAGACATTTTCTCCAGGCTGATCTGCTTGGCACAGATTGGATTAGAATCCAGTAATCATCTTTTTTCCTTCTAAACTCTCCAGGTAATTGCAATATTCCTAAAAACTACCAACCTAATGCAATGGTGCTTGAACTGCTAGGTGCCTGGTGATTACTTGGGGACCTCGGTAAATATGCAAGGTCTCCTGTTTCCCACCCAGAGAGTCGAATTTGGTAGGCTGATAATGGGGGACCTGGAATTTGCATTTTAACCTAGCAGTCCAGGGAATTACTTTTAATCATGCTTTAAAATTTTTAGGTTAATATTTAATTATTTTTTTCATTTTGCCATTTTTTTAAAAAAAGATTTATTTATTTATTTATTTATTTATTCATTTATTTATTTATTTAATGTGAGTACATCGCTATCTTTAGACATAACAGAAGAGGGCATCAGATCCTATTACAAATGGTTGTAAGCCACCATATGGTTGCTGGGAATTGAATTCAGGTCCTCTGAGTTTACCACTGAGCAATCTCTCCAGCCCTCATGTTTTAAATTTATATGTATATATGTGAGTACCTGTGTGTGTGTGTGTGTGTGTGTGTGTGTGTGTGTGCACGCGTGCGCGCATGCTCTGGAGTGACTGGCATCCTCAGAGGCCAGGAGACGTGTCAGATTCCCCTGGAACTGGAATTATAGGCAGTTGTGATCTGGGATGTGGGTGCTGGGAACTGAACCTGGGTCCTCTGCAGCAATAGGAAGCACTCATCTCTCTGATCCCATGCATATGTGTGTGCTATATGTGGGTTTATGCATGTGAATGTGGGTGCCCACAGAGGCCAGAAGAGCACACTGCATCCTTGGGGCTGGAGCTCTGGGTGACATTGAGCCATTCAATGTGACTGGATGGTTGAGACTGGAACTCACATCCTCTGGAAGATCAGCAAGTGTGTCTAACCCCTGAGCCATTGCTGCAGTTCAGGGTGCTCCTTTTAAGAACATGATAAAAGGGTGTCAGAGGCCTTGGGACATGTACAGCTTTGGGGTTTATCCTGAGGAAATAACTGGAGGTGTATGTGATGCCGTGTACTGGAAAATGGTCGCTGTAGCCCTTAGTTGAAGTGGAGAATTCTAGTTTCCTTTGGAAAGCCAGTGATGTCAAATGATGGTTTGCTGAGTGGGGCTCATGGGTGAAAGGATGTCTTGCTAAAGTAGACACGTGAGAGAATGTCTTCCTGAATCAGACCCAGGTAAAAGGATGCTTTAATATAGCAAACACATGAAAGGAAACTTGATGAAGGAGTATAAATATGTCCCCACAGATGGTGGGAGAGGAGCACTGAGCATGGGTTTGGTTTGCTCCACCATGCTATTCTTTGCTAAAGATACGCATGTAATGGTTTGCCTTACACAGAGTTGTTGAGCTCTATGTATGCCATTGAGAGGAATTCACCCAAGAACTGAAGCTTGTGGTGTCAGTGGCCTTGCCTCAGGCCCGTTGGTGAGCCTGGTAGTTTCTTTAGGATTGAACTACAGCTGCCTGGTGTCTGCTTGCTGAAAGAACTGGACTGTGGCTGCAGGTTCATGCCTGGTGTCTGCCTGCCTAGAGGACTGGTCTGCAGCTGCTGGTTCATGCCTGGTGTCAGCCTGCCTAGAGGACTGGTTTGCAGCTGCTGAGTCATCCCAGGTGTCAGCCTGCCTAGAGGACTGGTCTGCAGCTGCTGAGTAATGCCTGGTGTCTGCCTGCCTAGAGGACTGGTCTGCAACTGTTGAGTCGTGTCTGGTGTTTACTGAACTGCTGCCGAAGAAGATCGAGCTCACCCCCAAGAACTATTGCTGAACAGGTCGACTTCCCCATATCCTAATAACTTTTCTCTTCTACTACCTCTGCTGGGTGGTGGGCGAGAGGAGAGGTTGAACCCTTATTAAAGTAGGTTGGAAAAAAATGTATGCCTGCAAGTGGTCTCTAACATTATGTGGGCTGGCGAGTTAAATGCCATAGGTGAATGGTTCCCACTCAGGTTGCAATGGGAGGAGTGAACCTAAGGGATATTTAAGCAGTACAGTACTCAGGATAGCTCCGAACAACAGAAAGTTATCACGACAAAATGTCCACGGGGCTGGTGCTGAGAAGTCCTGCAGCATCCTGATGCCTGACTCCCACCCCCAGCTAATGACGTGAGGACTTGTAGGGGAGATGTTAGGAACATCAGCCCCGGATGGGTCTCCCTGGTGACTGAGCTGAGAGGCTCCAATTTTCATTTTCAGAAAATTGAAAATAACTTATATGATCAATAACAAGCCATGTTACATAAACTCTCTGCTTTCATAATAGCACCTGATTTCTGAGTTCGGCAAGGACTCTAGACATCAATAAGAAAAAGACAAACAATGGGAATCGACTTGGAGGATGTGAAAGGGCAATTCTTATAAACACACAGCTGAATGTGGTGGTGTGTACCTGTAACTCAGCACTGAGGAGGCAGAGGGGCAGGAAGGTTGGGAGTTCAAGGCCCAGCTCAACTATGTTGAGTTCAAGGTTAAACTCAACTACATGAGATCCTATATTAAAAAAAAAATTAAAATCAATCGATAAATAAGAAAACAAATCCAAACAAGCAAAATACACACTGAAGCACACTAATAATTAGATGCTAATTAACAATGACCATGGAACTTGCCTATTCACCTTTTAGATGAACAAATATTTTAAAAATTGATACTACCTGGTTGTAATGGTTGGTTTCTGTCAACTGGACACAGCTAGTTGTCTGGGAAGAGGAACTTGAATGTAGAAAATGTCTCCATCAGATTGACCTGTAAGCACAATAATGACTGATTTGGGAGGGTCCAGACCACTGTAGGCAGTGTCACCTCTAGGCCCAGTCCACTGTGGGTGGTGTCATCCCTAGGCCCAGTCCACTGTCGGTGGTGTCATCCTTGGGCTGGTGCTCCTAGGTGCTATAAGAAAGCAGGCTGAGCAAGATGAGGGGAACAAACCAGTGAGCAGTGTTCCTCCATTGCTTGTG
This sequence comes from Montemys delectorum, assembly GCA_019843815.1. Lineage (NCBI taxonomy): Eukaryota > Metazoa > Chordata > Mammalia > Rodentia > Muridae > Montemys > Montemys delectorum. Next base: position 621 of record JADRCD010222428.1, on the reverse strand, counting down.
TTTTGGCTCCTGCTTGAGTTTCTGCCTTGGCTTCCCCTGGCAATGGACTATGACTTGTAAGCTAAATCAACTTTTCCTCCTTTAAGTTGCTTTTGGCCATGGTGTTTTGTCACAGCAATAGAAACCTAATTCAGACACTAAAGTTAGCATGTGAATAGGACCTAGGTACATCCATAACCCATGGTCAAAGGGGAAGTTGGCCCAAAATGTGTAAGTTGGTGCTATTTCACAAATTTAAAACTTATGATGAATTACTTGTAAAGTCAAAAGGCACAGAATTAAATCCTTTAAAAGTGCTTAACTAGTTTTATAGTATGTGAATAAACACATTTGAGTTAATAGTAAGGAAAGGCTATACACTCCAACATTTTTCTTTCTTTTTTATTTTTAAAGATTTGTCTTATTTTACATATGTGAGTACACTATCACTTTCTCCAGACTAGAAAGGGGCATCGGATCCCGTTACAGATGGTTGTGAGCCACCGTGTGGTTGCTGGGAATTGAACTCAGGACCTCTGGAAGAGCAGTCAGTGCTCTCAACCACTGAGCTATCTCTCCAGCCCCCCAACATGTTTCAATTTCAACTTTAAGACATTCACAGAAGGGGCTGGGAAGGAGATT
>JADRCD010222427.1:0-24854 GCA_019843815.1 Montemys delectorum | reverse complement strand
ACACTGTCCCCCAAAACTATTCAGGGTCCTCTTACCACCTGTCCTATAACACATTATATAATTGCGTTTTGGCATTGAACCCCTGACCTTATGCATGGGAGGCAAGCCTTCTGTCTTGAGCTGTATCGCCACACCGTAACTCACCTTGTTAAATTTCCAGTTTGAGATAGGGATGGGGGCTCCCTACATTGTGCAAACTGACTTTGTTAGTATACCTTCAAACTTGCAGTCCTTCTGCTCAGCCTGCTAAGAATCTGGGTCTGTACAACCTTCGCCTGTCTGCTTTACAGGAAAGCCCGGGCTCCTCCCTTGAGGGCAGCTCCTGGTCCTCCTTATTTAAGTGAGAAGGTACAGGACCTGGTGAGGGTGTGGGCTCAGGGGAGCCAGGGTGAGTGTGAAGAGGAAGAATACAAGATCATGGTCCAGGCAGTGGTAGCACACACCTTTGATCCCAGCACTTGGGAAGCAGAGGCAGGAGGATTTCTGAGTTCAAGGCCAGCCTGGTCTACAGAGTGAGTTCCAGGATAGCCAGGGCTACACAGAAAAATCCTGTCTTGGGGGAAAAAAAAAAAAAAGAATACAAGGCTATGTTTTTTCAGACTAGCCCAAGTCTCTTTGACACTGTCCTGGTAGATTCCTAGCAGAACACACTCTGAATCATCTGCTCAGAGCCGACTCCCTAAGGGATTTCTTTTCCACCTTGCTTTCCTGGGGTTAGAGTCTAACAGTGATCAGAGGAAGGATCTGGTGAGGATGACAGGATTGGACACGAGAGGAAGAAACCCTCCAAGCAATGCTGGGTCACACGCCAGCCAACTCAGCCTCTACTCAGTCCATCAACACAGGAACTCACAAACCCGTTTGTGTTCTCCCCTTCCTTCTCCTTCTCCTTCCCGCCCTCCGGCCCTGCCCCAACCCTTTATAGAACCTTTTTAAGTAATACAGAAAACACTAGAATGTACCTTTGGACCAGTCTTCTCCATGAAGCCTTGTTTGAGGTAGTTCCTGGTGATGAGAGGCACGAGCTGGAGGGAGAGGCAGAGGTTAACCCCTATTTACACCCAGAGCTTAAGGTTTCAGAGCTTGGCCCCAAGACAAAGAGAAGTTTGGAATGGGGAAGGGTGAATGGCTGATGGGTTATATCTGGAGTATGTGCTGGATATAATACAAATAGTTCAACAAAGCCAGTCCATGAGCCCCAATATGATTTTCCAGCATGGCTCAGTTACAGTTTAAGTACTTCATTCATCTCAGATTATAAATTAGGCAAGACTGTTAAGAGACCCACTTGTCAACAGGCATGGTGGCATATGCCTTTAACCACAGTACTCAGGAGGCAGAGGCAGGCAGATCTCTGAATTTAAGGCCAGCCTGATCTATAGAATGAGTTCCAGGACAGCTGGGGCTACAGAGAGAAACCTTATCTCAAAACAAACAAACAAACAAACAAACCAAGATGAAAAAGAAGGAGGAGGAGGGGAAGGAAGAAGAAGAGGAGGAAAAGGAAGAAGAGGAGACAAGAAAGAGGAAACTAAAGCATAGACACGTGGGAAGACTTTCCTGATGTCCTTTGGCTGACGTGACAGCATAAAGAGGTGGGATTCACACTCAGGGCTGACAGGCAGCAGGCCAGCTTCCTGTGTACCAGCACACTATGATACCAAAATGTACAGATGGCAGAGGCCTTTGACCAGACTCCCCGCCACACCGGTGCCAGCTGAGACCTGGTCGCCATGAAGAGGAGATAGCAGGGTAGACACATTGAGAAAACTCTGGCCTAGGTGTTAGGAAACCACCAGAATCCCAGCATCGCTTCTGGCTCAACTAGATGTCCCCTTGGTAAGCTTTCTGTCTCTGGGGGTTCCCTTCCTCCTGCGGTCTCCAATGGCCCTCCAGCCTACTTCCCTACGCTTAGAGAAGCTTCCAGAGATTAAAGGTGGCTTCCTATGCTTCTTGGTAGTGGGGAGATGGAGACTAGACAGACCTAGAGCACCAAATGGAAGTCTAACGGCAGTCTAGCTTCCTACGGGCATAGCAGGGCCCTGTAGCTGCAAGGGCAAAGTGGAGGTGGGAACTGGGGAATCACCACAGGAAGCAAGAGAGGGAAGTTGAGGCCCCAAATGAAAGTCTCTACCAGACTACTCCATGTCTTCTCAAACATATTCTATAGGATTTATTCTTAGTTTGGAGAAAATAGGCCCCAACTGTTTCATAGTCTGAATTTGAACTGGCACAGGGCTAGTCTAGGCCCATGAGAAACAAGGGAAGCCACCTAACTGGAGTTTTCCTTCAGCATTCTTTCCTGTACTTCAGGCACTGGCTCACTATAATAGCCTGGCAGGGGCCAGGGGGCCATGGTGACAGATGAGCTCACTGAAGCTCAGAGGCCGTGTCATCTGGGCAGCACACTAGGCTCTGACTCAGGTCTATCTGCATATCTTTAATTCCCTCCTTCCTCCCCTCCTTTCCTTCCTCCCTCTACCCCCAACATGGTTTTCCTATGTATCTCAAGCTGGCCCTGATTTTGAACTCACTATTTGGCTCAGGCTGGCCTCAAATTTTCAGCAATCCTCCTGCCTCAGCCTCCAAAGTGCTGGGATTATAGGTCGCTGAGCCTACCTTCTTCCTTCCTCAGGCTGGGAATAGAACCTAAGGTTTAATGCAAACTAGGTAAGCACTCAAAGACCAACTTCCTCCACACAGGTTACCAAACATGGGAAGCCAGGCCAGACTAAATAAGGCTAAGCACCTGCCCTATGCCCTCCCCTCTCCTGGGTCAGCAGTCAGCACTCTGTGGACTCTTCACTGAGCCAGCAGTAACCAGCTCTGGGTGCTGACTAAGAACCATGACCTAAGCTTTGAGCCTGACCCCTGTCCTTGCTGGAACTGTGCCTAGGGAACTTCTAAATGGGTACATCACTGGGCCTGATGTTGACCCTATTGCAGATACTCAGCTCCCTGTTAGCCCCAGGATATGAAGAACACTTAGGCTTTCAATGAGGGTCTTACAGAAACTCCAGGATCAGGCTAAGATGATGATCGCATGGGTAAAATGCAAAAAAAAAAAAATATGCAAGTGTAAGGACCCAACTTTGAACAATAGTACCCACATTAAAAAAAAAAAAACAAAACTGAGCTTTGTCATGAAGATAGTAATCGCAGCACTAGGGAGACACAGACAGGAGGATCACTGACTGGCCAGCCCAGCCTAATGGGAGGGCACAGGCCAATGAAGAGAGATTGTCTCCAGAAAATAAAGGTGGATGGCATCTGAAGGATGACACATGAGGCGGACCTCTGACCTCCACACACATGGGCACATCTGTATCTGCACACATGTGCCCACACCTTTCGTTGCAGCACTTGGGAGGCAGAGGCTGCCAGATCTAGGTGAGTTCCGGAGCAACCCAGTCTGCAGAATGAGTTCCAGGCCAGCCTGGGCTACACAGTGAGACTATGTCCCAAACAAGGCCACCAAAACTCAAATCAAAACAAAACAAACCCACATCCTCAATCACAGAACCTCCTAGCTTCCAGGGGACCCTGAAGGAGACTTGAACCAGCCACCATCTTCCTAAGGAAGCATGCTCAGAAAGCACCTGCAAGAGTCACACTGTATGCCAGTGACAGAGCAACCATGAAGGCCTAGGGCTCCTGGCTTAAAATATCATCTTCTGCCCCATGTCATTCCAGTCCCCAGATAAGGCTGCAGGAAGTAGATGTAGGTTCCAGATGTTTGGGGACAATCAAAAAGGAAGTCCTTAGCTTACTGTTACCTTTACCACCACAGGCAGATCCATCCCTGTCATTTGGATCCCAACATAGTCCCAAGGACAGAGCACCACAGAACATAGCCACAAAGCTGTGGAAGGGCCCGTGGTTCACTTAATGGGAGTAATCACCAAGCCCAATATAGTAATTACTTAGAAGCCAGTTCCTTGACCCTGCAGAGAGTTGTTGTTATCCTCTAGTCCTCCTAGGCTTAGCTGCAATACACCTTGTCTAGCCCCTGAGTGTCTTTGGGGTCAAGAGACAAGAAGAGAAAAAGGGAGGGGATGGAACACTCAGAAGCCAAGTCCACATTTAGCTCACCTCGGACTCTGGGAGATCAGGGAAGGCCAATTTTAGGTATTGCAGGCGAGCTGCACGGAGAGCATTGAACCAATCCACTATCTCCTGCCAGGGAAAATACAAAGCACACATAGTGGTGAGATGGGCAGATGTGGGAGGAACCTGGCAAGGCTAGAGGGAGCGGGGTCACAGCACGCGCGCGCACACACACACACACACACACACACACACACACATTCAGGAAATATACTCTTCACACAGTCCATCTGGGAACATCTGGAGAAGGTGATATCAGATTCCAGGGGACTGCCCTGAGCTAGTCGCAAGTCACAGACAGGAAGAGCTCCCAGCCACGGAAAAAGACCAGTGTGAGCTGCACAAAAAGGCTTAGTACACTTCTTGAAGTTTGTGAGACACCCCTGGACTCCTTTTAGGAGACTGGTGTGGAGTGGGCCTGAGACTGTACTCCTTAACACTAAGACTCTTGGGTGCTGTGATGCTGTCGGGTGCTGGGACACACCTCTTCAGGTGGGGGTGGGAGCTGCATGTGGAGACATTCCTCCATCAGAGATGCTCGGGACCTGGAATGCACAGGCCAGCCACAAGTGGATGTCACAGTGAGAGCACATCCTTCATACTGGTGAGCCAACATCGTCTCACCCGGAGAACCACATCCCCAAGGGTTTCTCAGCTCCTCTCCAATCAGACATCCTTTCCCCTCCTTCCTTCTCCTCCTACCTTCATGCTTTTCTTTTTTTCATGTGTGTGTGCGTGCCTACACGCATGTATGTGCCCCCGAGTGTGCCTGCGGAGGATAGAAGACAGCCTTGGAGATCCTCTGTAACTACAGTTAAAAGCAGCTGTGTGAGCCACCATGTGAGTTTAGGGAACTGAATGCAGGTCCTCTGCAAGAACAGCAAGTGCTCTTAACTGCTGAGCCATCTCTCCAGCTTCCCCCTCCGCCTCGTTTTACAATAAGAAAACCTTCTATAACTGAGCTGTATCTCCAGAACCCTTTTTACTTTTTTTTTTTTTTTTTTTTTGTGGTACAGTCTCATGTAGTCCAGGCTAGCTTCCTCAAACAGCTAAGTAGCAGAGATTAGCCTTGAACTCCTTTTTGTTTGTCTTTTTCAAGACAGGGTTTCTCTGTGAAGTCTTTCTCTGTAAAACTCAGTCTGTGGACGAGGATGGCCTCGAACTCATAAAGATCTTCCTGCCTCTGCCTCTGCCTCTGCCTCTGCCTCTGCCTCCCAAGTGCTGAGACTAAAGGCACAAGCCACCACTGCCATTGTGGATGCCACCAATGCCACCACTGCCTGGCTAGCCTTGAACCCTTGGTCCTCCTGCTTCTTCCTCCTGTGTATGGGGATTGCACATGTGCACCACTTCACCTTTTCATTTTATTCTTACTTTTGATACAGGAGCTTGCTATGTAGGCCACACTTGAACCTTGTTGTCCTCCTGCCTCTACCTCCCAAGAACTGGACTTAAAGGTATGTATCATCATCTTACTTCTCTCTCTCTCTCTCTCTCTCTCTCTCTCTCTCACACACACACACACACACACACACACACACACACACACACACACGCACATTCCCACCTCAATCACTATCCACACTCTCACCATCCCACGATTCTTCTTCTTCCTGCGCTACCCACCCTTTGACCTATGACAGTCCATTTATTGCGCACATTAGTTTAGATGTTGTAATAAATTCCCGTGAAAGTATTTCACAGTGGTGAGATGCAATGGACACATTCTGGGTTGCTCCTACCCAAGTTTCTCTGAGAACTGATCCTCTACCTCACACCCCTACCGTCCCCACCCTGCCGTGGCTACAGCAGTTGGACCAATTAAGAGACAGGACTGGACTTATCAGATATGCTGTCTCCCAGGAATTTGAGGTAGAGAGGCAGAAAGACTTGCTGGGAGATCTGTGGTGCAGGGTGCTGAGGCCTTGCACTGATTGAGGAAGTCATGTGAGTGCAGACTCAACAGAGAGCAACAAGTTCCTTTCTATCCCCAAAGCCAGACACAGCCAGACACACAGACCTAGTGGGATTTCTGAGCTTTCCTGTTCTGGTGTTTGTTAAGGGTATTCTTGGCAGGGTATGTTGGCCTATGGCTACAACCTCGGTGGGAAGAAGGATGAGGCAGGAGGATTGCTCCAAGTTAAAGACCAACTGAGCTACATAGCAAAATACAAGTCCTCCCTAAAAAAGAAAAAAAATGAAAAACAAAAGTTCTTGGGTCTTAGGCATTAGGAAAATGGGGCCACCTCAGAAAAGAAGGAACCCAGCATGTACTTAAGTTATATTTATACTCACAGCATGGAGAAAAGAAAAGTGCCGGGCAGTGGTGGCACACGCCTTTAATTCCAGCACTTGGGAGGCAGAGGCAGGCGGATTTCTGAGTTCAAGGCCAGCCTGGTCTTCAGAGTGAGTTCCAAGACAGCCAGGGCTACACAGAGAAACCCTGTCTTGAAAAATCAAACAAAAAACAAAAAATGAAAACAAAAACAAAAAACAAAAGACAAGCAAATAAAAGGTGTGAGAGAGGTGGGCACTTCAGAGGGAGCAGTTCAGAGTCCCCCCCCCCCCCCCAGTTTGAGAGACCCTTGGAAAATCCATTCCTCTAGCTCCAGATATCTCCTGCCCAAGGTTCTCTCACCAGCAGAATCATACTCAGAGATTGAATTTTAAAAGTGTTTTAGCAAGGTGGTAGTAGCACACACCACTGATCCCAGGCACTCCAGAGAAAGAGACAGAGAAAGAGGCAGAGGCAGAGGCAGATGGATTTCTGAGTTTGAGGCCAGCTTGGTCTATAAATCGAGTTCCAGAACAGCTTAGGGCTGCACAGAGAAACCTTGTTTTGATCCCTCCCACAAAAAAGTTGTTAAATGGGTGCTGGACTGAAGAAATATCTACTGTGTGACCTGAGTAGGGGACCTGACCTGTTCCTGTCCCTTGAATGTGGGGAGAAAATATTTTCAAGGCTATCAAACATTCAGACATGGGGGATAACAGTCACCAAGAGCATGTCTGGCAAAGTTAAATGATGCCAAAGTGTCAGCCAACGCTGCCCCCGTGCAACGCTGCCCCCATGTACACTTGGCATCTCTGCCCTGTTCCATCACCGCTATGCCGAGGACCTGAGCCAGGTTACTCTCACATGAGAGTATCTGTGTTTGACTGCTCTGCTCCTACCTGCTGATCTCCCAGTCTTGCTATGTATCCTAATTTGGCCACAAACCCATGATCCTCCTGCCTCTGTCTGCCAAGTGCTGGGACTATAAAAATCATAACGTTTCTCAAACATTTTTGTGTGTCCTAATCACTCAAGACTCTGTTAAAAGTTTCTAATTGAGCATCTCGGGTGACCTGAGACTAGTTTTGTTTATTGATATTGGGACTGGACAGATAAATGGCTCGCTCAGCAGTTAAGAACACTGGCTGTTCCTCCAGAGGACCCAGCTTTAACTCCCAGGACCCATATTGATCTATAACTCCGATTCCAGGGGAGTCTGATACCATATCCTGGCCTTAGTGAGCACCAGGCATGAATGTGATACACAAACACAATGCAGGCAAAACACCCCTATCCATAAAATAACATATTTTTTTAAAAGATATTTGTTTCTACTTAATGTGTTTTGCCTGCATGTATGGCTATGCACCAACTAAGCATCCTGCACACACAGAAACCTGAAGGTGGCATTGGATGCCCTGGAACTGAAGTTATAAACTACTGTGAACCACTGTGTTGGTGCTGGGAACTGAACCCAGGTCCTCTGCAAGGGCAACAGGGGCTGTACTGAGCCATTCCACCAGCCTCACAAGGTCTTAAGTAAGACCGATGCTCTCGGTCCAGTTTGACATGTGGAAGGGAAGGTCCGGGCCCAGTTCATCGACCCCCTCCTCCTAAATAACAATCTCTGCCCTACCCACACCCACTGTTTCTTCTTTGTTTCTTTTGTTTGTTTTTGTTGTTGTTATTGTTGTCTCACTATGTAATCCAGGCTGTCCTGGAACTCAGGCTGGCTTCAAACTCACAGAGATCCACATGCCTCTGCCTACCTAATGCTGGGGCCTGGTGTGTGCCACCATAGCCAGTGGATTTGCTGTATTTGAGTAAGGCTCCCCCTGCTAACTTTTCTCTCACTGGTGAGCGTGCACTGCCCAGATACGTTCCCAGTGCTAGATTCATCTATATCCCACTCTGCCGTCCTCAGATCTCTGATTCAGAGTACAAAGTTAAAATCGATTAAGGCACTTAGCGGCAGCCGAGGCGGCGGTAGCGGAGCAGCGCTGCAGTGATGGTGGCGGCAGAAGCGATAGCCGATCTCCAGAGGTAGCTGAGTGCATGATAAAATGTGCAGCGGTGGTGGTGAGCTGAGCCCACGGACTGGGCACCATGCTGGAGGCTGAAGTAACTTGAGCCATCTCACCTTCCCACTGTCGTGATAAACAAACAGGTTTCTGGTGTGGCCCTCTTTCCTGTAGGTGATCTGCAGCCCGTGGGGATGTCCGATCTTCTCTGTCTGGAAGGTGGCATTTAAATCCTTGATGCTGATGACAGCCTTTGGGGCTTTACCCTAGAAGAGAGAAAGGATCCTCTAGATACCGACAGCAAGCCGGGCAGTGGTGGCACACGCCTTTAATCCCAGCACTTGGGGGGAGGAGGAGGAGGGGGGGGAGGAGGGGGGGGAGGAGGAGGAGGAGGAGGAGGAGGAGGAGAGAAAGAAAAGAAAAGGCCCATATGGACAACATTCCTGTAATCTCAACAATCAAGAAAAGGAGGCAGGACAATTGTGAGTTAAAGCCCCACAGGGGTTACACAGCAGGATCCCATCTTGAAACAAAATCAAGCAAAAGTGAATACAGGCCGCTGCCACCCCCACTGTCCTTAAAACCCAACATGCTGGACTGGCCTGGGACTGAAAATCAAATAACCTTTATCCATCTAAGGAGGAGACTCTGTATGGAGACCAAGTCACAGCCACCAGTGGAACTTGGGCCCTGCCTGACCACAGGAGAGCTTTTCTCTTCCTGCCTTAAAAAAAACAGAAGAGTTGAAAAAGCAAATTGTCAGTGTTTAAAGTGACAGGTCTCCACTTTTCTCCCTTCCACTCTTCCCTCAGTCCCTGACATACTAGCTTGCCCTTCTAGAACTGTCTACTTCTCTAGGAGAACCTTAGGGAAACACACAGACCAAATGGAGCTGCCTAGCTCAGAGCTTGCCCCTCTGGTCGGCAGTTCCTTCACATTCACCTTTTTTAGCATTTTTCGGGTTTTTTTTTTTTTTTTCTTTTTTCTGTTCTCTAATTCTGGACCGCCCCAGGGCTCGATGTGGTAGCTGGCCTCAGAAGATATCCTCACCACTTCCTTCTCTCCCAGTAGTCCCCGCATGCTCTACCCAGAAGGATGTAGAACTGTATCCCTTTCTTTAAGAAAATGGCTGGATGCATGATTTATCTTGACAATGTAGAAGAGAGTTCCTGGCCTGGTCTTTTGAAGGCTTGGCAATTTTGTTCTTTTATTTGTTTATTTGGTTTGGTTTTATTTTTAGGTTCATCTTATTTTATGTGTAGAAGTGCTTTGCCAGCCGGGTGGTGGTGGCGCGCCTTTAATCTCAGCACTTGGGAGGCAGAGGCAGGCGGATTTCTGAGTTCGAGGCCAGCCTGGGCTACAAAGTGAGTTCCAGGACAGCCAGGGCGATCAAGAAAAACCATGTTTCGAGAAAAAAAAAAAAGAAGTGCTTTGCCTCCAAGTATGTGTGCTGTGTACATGCCTGATGCATGTGAGTTCAGAGGAGGGTGTTGAATCCCTTGAAACTTGAGTTAGGGGTGGTTCTGAGCCACCATCCAGTGCTGAGAACCACACCAGAGTCCTCTGTAAGAGCAACAAGTGCTCTTAATTGCTGAGCCATTTCTCTAGCCCTTGTTTAGATAGGGTCTTGCTATACAGCCTAGGATGGCCTGGAACTCACTGTGTAGATAGATCAGGCTGCCTGGAACTCATAGAGACCCCTGAGCTTCTGTTTTGGGGGCACAGGGATTAAAGGCAGGTGGCACCACACCCAGCAACAATTACTTCTGCACTGAAGCAAACAGCCTCTGTGCCTTGAAGAGGCTTGGGCTGTGCTAGGGATGAGCTCAAATGATAGAGTGATATCCAGCCTGCATGAGCCCTGGGCTCAGTCTCTAGCATCATAAGAATTAGAAAATAGAAGAGGTAGACTGATTGACCTCGAGGTCCTCCAGGGCACTGGGCAAGAGAGAGGGAGTTTAGGTTTATTTTATTTGTTTAATATTTATTTATTTATTTATGAAACAAGGTCTCACCATACAGTCCTGGATGTCCTGGAACTCACTGTGTAGACCAGGCTGGCTTCAAACTCACAGAGATCAGTCTGTCTCTGGCTCCAAGCACTGGGATTAGCGTCACAAGCCATTTGCCCAGCCTTGTTTAAATGAGTAAACCAAATACATAAATATATCTCAATAAAATTGTTTTTAGCCAGGCATGGCGGCACACTCCTATAATCTGAGCACTCAAGGAGCTCTCTATGAGTTCAAGGCTATCCTGATTTAAGTAGTAAGTTCTGGGCTAGTAAGGGCTACATAGTGAGAGTCTGTCTCAAAAAGAAAAAACAAACAAAGAAACAAAACCCAAAAAACTAGAGAACAACAGCAGTGAAATGGACCAAACTAAGATGACTTTTGAGTGACCAAAGTGTGGCTGCTGGTGGACTGGATCGACTGTAAGAGATAAGTAGGAGAGCATCCTCCTTGCCAGGGCTCACCCGAGTGCTCCTGAGAAAACTCAGGTGGCCTGGCCTCTTACCTCCTCCTTGGTGTAGTACTTCAGGAGGCCTTCCCTCGACAGAAGGACAAACCTTCTTCTCAGGAACTGTGCATTGTCCCGTCCTCGCTTCCACAGGAACCCTTCTCGGTTACCTTAACCACCAAGGGCAAGAAATAAGCCATGAAGTCAATATAAATAAGCTAACCTGAGGCTCAAGGGAGTGAAGGTAAGAGCCTCCACCCACCACTGGGATGGAGCCAGTCTGATCTGGCACTCTAGGATGTGGACGCAGGGTCCTACCTCGGGCTAACTTTCTATGATTTCAGCCTCCACCCATGGTGCAAAACCCTTCTTCCTCTCTTCTCTATGAGGTCCCATTGCTTTCTTAGAAGAAGGCAGGGGTGGTGGGGCCTGTGATCCCAGGGTTTAGGCTGAGGAAAGGGAGCTATTCTGAGGTCAGCACCAGTCTTGGCTACATAGCAAGACCTTATCACAGAAAAACAAAGAAAAGCTTGTTGGGGAAATGGTTCAGCAGTTAAGAGCACTTGCTGTTTTTGCAAAGTATACAGGTTTAGTTCTCAGCACACACATGGTGGCTCATAACCATCCATAACTCCAGTTCCAGAGGATCAGACACTCTCTCCTGACCTCTGAGGGCACCAGTACTACATGTGGTGCATATACATATATTTGGGTCAAACAATTATACACATAAAAATAAAGATTTTGTTTGTTTGTTTGCTTGTTTGCTTGTTTGTTTCAAGACAGGGTTTCTCTGTATTGCCCTGGCTATGCTGGGACTCACTCTGTAGACCAGGCTGGCCTCGAACTCAGCACTCTGCCTGCCTCTGCTTCCCAAGTGCTGGGATTAAAGGTGTGAGCAACCACTGCCTGGCTCAACTTTTTAATTTAATAAAAAAAAAGGAAAGGAAAGGCAGAAGAGAGAGTAGGGGGTAGAGAAGAGAGTGGAAAAAGAAAGAAAAGAAGTAAAAACAAAAGCTCTTAAGATAACCAAGTACTGAGACACAGGACTAATCCTGAATTAGGTCCAGCTGCATGTGTCTCAGGTGCATGCACGAAGCTTTGGGTTTAACCTCAGCACTGCATAAAGCCAGTAGTGGTGGCTGTAATCCTGGAGGTAAACATCCTGGAGGTAGAAGCAGGAGGGTCAGAAGTTCAAGGTCATCCTTGTCTACATAGTGATTTCCAGGCCACCTTGGGATAGATGAGACTTTGCCTCAAAAGAAGGGTATGTGTTGTGGTACACACCTTTGATCCCAGCACTCAGGAGGCAGAAACAGGTCTATGCGAGCTTAGGGCCTGCCTGGGATACATTGAGAGTTTCAACAAGCCTGGGATATAGAGTGAGACTATGTATGTATGTATGTATGTATGTATATACATACATTTGTGACTATATATAAATTATATATTCCTAGCCAACTTTGACATTGCTATCAGCCAAGTTTAAGAGTATAAGGAATGATCCTTGCTGGGCAATGGTGGCGCACACCTTTAATCCCAGCACTTGGGAAGCAGAGGAAGGTAGATTTCTGAGTTCGAGGCCAGCCTGGTCTACAGAGTTCCAGGACAGCCAGGGCTACACAGAGAAACCCCATCTCAAAAATACAAAGATCCTTAAGACATCTATTAGTTGGGGAATAATTTGTACTCCTAGAAATCCTGGAAGCTGAGGTCCTTCAAGACCTTTGTCCTCTGGGCAGTGCCACCTTGAGAACTCGAGTCAGTGGGGTGAAAAACCACCTTGGATCTAGGACTGCCTGTGAGGTGCCCTACATGAGTGTGGAAAGAGAAGCTGAATTCCAGCTCATGCTCCTACCACGCCTATCTCCCCCTTCTGTTATCTAGAGCTCATTAGAACATAGATCTCAAACATTAAGATGGTAACTTTTGGGCTGCAGAGGTGGCTCAGTGGCTGAGAACACTGGCTGCTTTCTCAGAGGACCCAGGTTGAAATCCCTGCCTGTAACCCACATGGCTTACAACTGTCACAACTCCAGGAGTTCTAATACCCTGTCCTGGCCTTTGGGTACACTGCATACATGTAGTGCATATACATACATACATACATACATACATACAAAATGGTAACTTTACCTGGGGGTGAGACAGCTTTCTCATCAGCCATAAACTCCTGTCTTTCATACTTAGCTCGAATCCATTGTTCCTTTAAGACCCTAAAAAAGAGAACTTTTGGTTAGTCATGTCTTCAGTGTCTTCCCACAGTGACTTCCCGGACCCTGGAGCAGAGGGTGAGGACAACCCAGGAGCTGCCATCTCAAGATCCTTAGAGGTTCTCCTTCTTAGGAGACAGTTAACATTGGCGCTGGATGATTCTCTGTAGTAGAGGCGGGGTGTCCTGTGCTCTATGGACTGTGCAGCAGTACCTCTGGCTTCTATGTCCTGAGTAGCTTCTGCTCTCCCAGATGACATACCAGGGAACTGTGTCTTCTAGTGGGTCGAGAAGCACTAGACTGTCCCTCAACTCTCTCAGTCAATGATGAAGATGGCAGCTTCCTGGATACTTACCCTGCCCTCATCGGCAGCTCAGAAACTTAAGTAGTAAATGTCCTGGACCTGCTGATGAACTCGGGGCCATCACACTGCATAGAGCAAGCTGACTCACCTTTCGGTTTCATGTATTTTGAAATGAGGTGCCCAAAGTAGCTGAGGTTGACTTTGAACTCACGATCTTCCTGCTTCTATCCCCATCCCCCACCCCACCAAGATTACAGATGTATGCCGCCATATCCGGTTTTATGTAGCATTGGGGATCAAACCCAGGACTTCTGAGCTAAGCAAGCACTCCAGTAACTGTGTTCCACTGCCAGACCAAATTAATGAACATGTCTAAAGCAAGGAAACGAGGCAGTAATAGTCCTGCCTCCCCTAGTGCTGTTGAGGTGGGTGGTCCTATGTAAAGAACCCGGCACTACATTCAACACAAAGTAGGGTTTTTTGTTTGTTTGTTTGTTCAACAGTAACTTACTGTGTAGGCTGGCCATGAACTCACAGAGAACCACCTGCTTCTGCCTCCCAGGCAGTTAGAAGAAGGTGTGCTTCCCAACACCAGGCTCACGGTAGGTTCTTAGTGCTAACCTCCACCAAATGTCATTCTTGGCTGCTGTGAAACTGCACAGCTGAGAGCAAACCTATCTCTCTCCACTGTTTGTCCCTTCTTATCTTTTCCAGGTACAGGTTCCAAAGGTTAGCTGACTGAATGGCCTGGGCACAGGAGTGACCTAGAGCTGTACATCTGGCTCAAACGGGTCAACTGGGCCAAAGAGACCAAAAGTTAGAGACTGACAGGAAGTCCTTCCTCTCTGGGTCATGCTGGGCAGGACAGCATGCACCTGCAAGTGGATTCGCTGCCAGCTGCAGGTAGAAGTCAGCCTAAGAGAAAGATGGCTGGATGAGAACCATGAGAGTATAAGACCCTGCCATGCTTGAGGCCTTGGTGTGGCCTCTCCATCCCCCTTCTCCTTTTCCTTGGTCATGTTTGAGCTCCTGGTATTACGATCCTCTTCTTCCTCCCTCTTGTTTCCTCTTTTTTTTTTTTTTTTTTTTGGTTTTTCGAGACAGGGTTTCTCTTGATTAGCCTTGGCTGTCCTGGAACTCACTCTGTAGACCAGACTGGCCTCGTTCTTGTTTCCTCTTTTATAAAAAATATACATTTATTTATTTTGTGTGCATATGTATGTGTGTAACTGCTCACTCCACAATGCACATGTGGAAGTCAGAGAACAACTGTGGGACCCATTTCTCTCCTTCTTTCCTGTAGATCTCAGGAATGAAACTCGGGCTCTCAGGCTTGACGGCAGATGCCTTTGCCCACCGGGCCATCTTGCAGGCCTTTGCTAATACTGTTTTGAAACAGGATCTCTTCATACTGCAATCCAGGCTTGTCTCAAACGCAAAGTCCTCTGGCCTCAGCCTCCCTGGCCTCCTTAATGCCGGGATTACGGGTGTGCACCATCACTCCTGGTATGGGATTGTCCTTCTTGAGGGTGACCTTCCTGGTGTCTGATCTTCAAAACCCACAAAATCTTTTGGTATCTGATCTAGGCAAAGCTGGAATTCTGTGACTTACAGTCAAGAGTTCCTTCATTGTTTGAGGTGAAACTCAGAGGTAGAGGGCTGGCCTGATATGCACAGTCCCTGGTTTTGATCCGAGTACTTCCTAAAGTACAGCCTTTCCCATAGAACAGAGAAGACAGCGCCAGGCCCAGCATGGAGATAGGAATACTGGGCCATAGGACCAGCACTGCGGGACAGACTAGAGACTAAGGACTCTTGTTCTGGTCCCTAAGGCAGGGAATGTAGTAATTTTAAAACTGGAGAGAAGAGGCCACCAGCCCTCTGTCAACAGGAATTAAAATGCAAAGACATTTGTGGGAGTCATGATAAACAATTCTGAAGGAGTCAGTGTAGAAAGCCCAATGTAAGGGCTAGAGAGATGGCTCAGTGGTTAAGAGCTCTGCTCTTCCGAAGGTCCTGAGTTCATTCCAGCAACCACATAGTGGCTCACAACCATCCATTTCAAGATCTGACACCCTCTTCTAGTGCATCTGAAGATAGCTACAATGTACCAGTGTACCTGCATATAATAAATAAATAAATCTTTTTGTTTGTTTGTTTTTTTTGAGACAGGGTTTCTCCCTGTAGTCCTGGCTGTCCTAGAACTCACTCTGTAGACCAAGCTGGTCTGGAATTCAGAAATCTGCCTGCCTCTGCCTCCCAAGTGCTGGGATTAAAGGCATGTGCCACCATTGCCTGGCATAAATAAATCCTTAAAAAGAAAGAAAGAAAGGAAGGAAGGAAGGAAGGAAGGAAGGAAGGAAGGAAGGCAAGTCCATGTAAGACACACTGTCCTGGAGCTTGGAGCAAAGGCTGAGTGGTGGCAACGCGGCAAGGTGGGATAGGATCTTTCAAGTGATGTCCAACATAACTCCTCTCAGAGGCATGAGGAACCTGGTATCACTGTAAAGTTAACACCGAGATGTGCATGTGCATGCTGGTGACACGGGAGACACTTAAACACCTGATGTCATTTCATCTACGTTATGTTGTAAGGCATGTTCCCGTTTACACCTTTGAAGGGGGACTTTGGCTACATGAAGAGGGACATGTCTGGTGTCTTGGCCACCTTCTTATAGCTGGGTAGCAGTAGAGTTGTGGGGAGAGGAAACCTGAAGCCCTCTGCTTACAAAGATGTGCTTCCCTGACACTCCACAATGGCATCAGTAGGCCCTTGGATCACCTAACTGCAAGACCCCAGAACCACCAGGATGTATTTGTGCAAGGCCTGAGAGTACCATGCAGAGATTCGATGGTTCAAATACAACTTTGCGACCACGCCTTCATGGGACTGTATCTATGTGGTGATCCCTTTCCCTGTGTATACAAGACACTGTCCTTGTGAGCCCTAAGTGAAGCCAAGTCCCTGAGAAGGCTCAAAGACATCCTTGTAGAGGTTTGAGGTCACTAGGTTCTATGGTTCTTCCTATCCCTCACCTTTACAACCCTCCTGCTAGACTGGGTTTTCCTAATGGCCCTTCACACCCATCAGGTTCTGTCTCTGAATCATAGGGTGACAGTCATCCTTTCGGGGTCGTTGAGAATGTTTGGCAACAATGCATACACACAGCACTTAACACAGAGCTTGGCACACTTAGAAATGCTCCACAAATACAAGTGGCTTTTGTTTTGTTTGAGGTGGAGTCTCAGGTAGCCCATGCTGACTCCCACCTCACTGTGTAGCTGAGGCTGACCCTCTCACACACCTCCTGAGCATCAAGATCACAGGCTTTTTGCCACCACATCTGATTTGAGGCAGGATTCCTATGCACCCTCCATGGTAATACCAAATCCATCCTTGAAACAGCCTTCCATTCAGATCACAGCAGAACTCACCTCAGAACCAAGGTACCAGGGACAGAGAAGGGCTGGAAAGACCCCTCCCCACATCCTCCCTTGGATCACTCACTTACAGGCAGTCGTTGGCCTGAGGGACATAGTAGAAAGCTGGGACTCTAGCTTCAAACTTGGCTTTCACGCTGAGGTTCCCATTGTGAGTCATGAACTGTAAGACAAGAGCAAATTGGCGTAATTGTAGAACTTGAAATGAAACCGTGGCTTACCCAGAAGACTGTGATGGTTGGGCGTGGTGCCCACACAGAGGCACCTTTACTCTCAGCAGAGCCTGGTGGATCTTTGTGAGTTCAAGGCCAGCCTGTTCTACACAGTGAGTCCCAAGACAGCCAGGGCTATGTAAAGAAACCCTGTCTATAAATAAAGTAAATAAATAAACAAATAAATGCCTGTGGTTTTCACTGGCTCTGAGGCTGGGCCAGGAGAAACTGCTTCTCAGGAGGCATCTTACCAGGTACAGATAGCCCTAGTTAGGTATAATGTGGGGTATTGATAACTATGCCTTAAATAAGAACAGTCCCTTACAGTTCTTACATAATAGCATATTGGGTTCTCTCAACCATGTTAACTCTACCATTCTGTTTTTAAAGAGGACACTGGGGCTCGGAGAGGTTAGGTGGCTCGTTAAGGCAAAACCGCTGGTTAACACAAAATAAGGATCTGAAGCCAGCTCTGCCAGACCACAAACCTCATTGTTTTTTTTTTTCTCTCATTCAATCCAGACAGCCGAGCCCCCTCTTATCCCTTAAAGTCTACAGGAGACTGGGGTAGCTAGAGAATGAAAATGGCTGCCAGCCCTGTACAGTACTCCATGTCACCAGAGACTGAGTGGGCATTGTGTCCAGTGATATGTTGGTGTACCCGTGGGAGTGACATAGCTGGGCTAAAGGCAGGAACCCCAGGTTTGTAATTTGTGTCTCTGGACACAGTGAACACTATCCTCCTCCCTGGGAACCCTGGAGCTGTGTAATGCCTTTGGATCCCTGGTGATCTCGCCTGTCCCAATGAAGACACTGCAGGGGCTTAGAAGGCAAAACCCTGTGAGTGTATGGGCTCACTGGCTGAGTGCCCGTCTTTCCCGTGCCTAGAATGTAAACCTCGAATGGATAGCCACTTTGTCTTTTCAGTGCGCTCTTCCCACAAAGAATAAAGTAGGCTTCCAGTTACATCTGTGTAGATTGAATGGTAAAAAGCCCAGCCCATGGCGAGATGGCTCAGTGGGTAAGAGCACTGACTGCTCTTCCGAAAGTCCTGAGTTCGGATTCCAGCAACCACATGGTGTCTCACAACCACCCATAATGAGATCTGACGCCCTCTTCTGGTGCGTCTGAAGACAGCTACAGTGTGTTACGCCAGAGGGAGCGAAGCTGGAGCGAGTCGGGCCGTCCTGAGTTCAATTCCCAGCAACCATATGATGGTTCACGGCCATCTGTACAGCTACAGTGTACTCATACACATAAAATAAATAAATCTTTAAAATAAAAAAAAAAGCCCAGCCCAGATCCCGCCATAAAAGGGAAGTGGTCAGTGATGTTACCCACTTCCCCGTGGCCCTTGAAAGTCTCCGTTCACCAGTGTGATGTTGACCTGCCTGCCTTCTCTCTTAAGGTTTTTCTGGCCAAAACGGCCTAAGCTGAGAACTCCAACATACTAACTGGACAGGAAAGCAGAGTGGGCTAGGAAGGGATGAAGGACCTTAGGCTATGAATCCGATGTTTCTCTTCCTCAGTTCCTGGCTCCTACGAATAAGGATAGTAACTTAATTCACTTTGTGTCTAGGCTGAACCTGTTTTATTCTTATATCAGCCAGTGATAGGAGATGAATGTCCAGCACTTGGGTGTGGAAACAGACTCCATAGCCAAGATTAAGGCCCTAGCGCAAGGGCTAGAGCGATGGCTCAATAGTGAAGAGCACTTACTGCTCTCACAGAGGATGTGGGCTGGGTTCCCAGCGCCACCATGGCTGCTCACAACTATTGATTACTCCAATTCTAGGGAATCTGATGTCTTCCTTTGTGAGCTCCTGCGCATGCGTGGCATACATACATACATACATACATACATACACACACACACACACACACACACACACACATTCTCAGGGATACACTCACGCATACAAACATACTAACAAACTCAGGGTCTTTGTCTAAGCCACCATCTACTAGTTTGTGTTTCCTCTCATTAATCATTGCACCTCTCTGGGCTTCATTTTCCTCCTCTGTGGACTAGGAGTAACACCTGCATCCCGCCTCTTCTCCCTCGTGCCCAAGTCCAAGAATCTGCACATGCGTGCCAGTCTACCTCCACCATACTGTCGTCCCAGAAGTCCAATCTCACGGATTTAACTTTGCTGATGTCTGGGAAGTTGCGGTGGACGCCAGAGCAGTGGAGACAGATGAAAATCCCCAGCTTGTAAGAGGCCCAGTCAGGATCTGCAGGGTGGAAGAGCAGGATCTCCGCTCAACTGGACAAGGACTGGACTAGGGTGCAGGGACAGGCTGAGCCGGACAGTTAGGATTCTGGGTCGGAGGCAAGCTCTGCCCACGCCGGCAATCCTTTCTCTCTTGGTCCCAAACCTTGGACAACTGAGGTGACAGCATGAACCATGCTTAGCCCACCCTTTGGCTTGACGACACCCAGGAGACCTCGGAAGGGGGAACCAAGGAGAGCGGGCGAGTGAGGGACCCGCTCGGAGGCTTGGGGCCTGGAGTCAGCCACATCAGCATCCTCGGTCATCGCGCGGCAGTGAGGGTCGCGGAGGCCCAGGAGGCACCGGGGTAAGGACCTCAGGGTCCGAGGGCGCGGGAAGGGCCCAGGATCGGAGACGGTGTCCAGAGCCGGGTCCTGGGTGGTAAGGTGCCGGGTGGGAGAGCGAGAGGGACCCAGCGCATGGACCGCATCTGAGGCGGAGCGAGGACCGAGGTCCCGGGCTTGGGCTTCGGGAGCAGGGAGACGGAGGACCGTCGGGACCTCCCGAAACTCTCCAGCGAGAAGGACTGGGGTTCCAAGCGAGGAGTGAGTCTGAGTCGCGCGCTGACGTGCTCCTAGGGAAGGAGCCGGTGGGCCAGGGGCCGGGGCCGTGGCTGGCTGCACCTGCCCCGCACACCGCGCCCTTACCCGCTGCCCCGCAGTCGGCGCAGTGCCCGTTGCCTGTGCCCGCAGCCTGCAGCAGCTCCAGCAGCCTCTTCTTGTTGCGTTCGCGGTCGCCCATGGCCGGCCCAGAGGTCTCAGCGGGGCTCAGCCCCGCCACCTCTGTGCTTCCCGCTCCTGGGCGCCCATGGTCCGGCGTTTCCCTGGCCGCCGGAGAAGGATTCAGATCCCCAAGCCTCCAGGCCAGTTCGGCCGCCGGCCCCGCCCACGGAACAGCAGGCCCCGCCTCGGGGTCTTCGGATACGCCCCTGTGTAATATGCCCCGCCCCAAGGCAGTTTAGCCAAGCTCCACCACCTGAGGGGGTGGGACAGAAGTACACGAGATCTAATCTAGCCTGGCTACTTGCTAACTGGAGACCATGGTTTTATTCAGTCGCTTTGTACCTCACTGTCCACATCTGAAAAAGAGGCATATAAGGCCAGTCTGGCTATTTCCTCATTATGGAAATATTCTGCACTGGAAGGACAGCTTGGAATACTCAAGGAGTTCAGAAAAGTACAAGATTCATAAAGCTGGGGAGAGAAGACTCTTTGCTAGAGCTGCCTGCAAGGTGAGCAGGGAGATCCAGCTAAACAGCATTCATGAATAGGCATTCACACTGGGTGGGCTTTTGCCAGTGTTGTTTGAGACACCCATGCTCTTGTAAGTGACCTTAATAAACTCACTGGTTCTGCAAGCTAGACTTGGGTACAATTATTTGGTCTATCGATGGTGTGCTACATGGGGTGAACAGACTTTATTTGTTCATGTCTCTCATCTCTCCATGTACTCAACAGGCATATGTCTGCGCTGCAGGGCTCCCTGGAAACACTGGGCATGCTCTAATTTGTGTTAAAGTGTTCTGCAGGTCTTCCATCTGTGCAAATGCCCCCTTCTCAAAACACTGGCCATGATTCCCAGTCCCCAGATCTGGTCCTGTTATCTATCATTCCTTAAGAGTACCATCTATCCTCCGGAGCCTTGATTGTATCTGTGGTCCATGTCACATTACAATAACTTAGATAATTGTGTGAATTCCAGTCCCTGTGACCTCTCTAGAGTTCAGTGTCTTGAATCACCCATAGCTCTGAGAAAAAGCCTCTACCCATTTTTAGAAAATTGATACATTTTCATGACTGGATTCACCAGGAAGTAAAGCAACCCAGACAGAGCTGGAGCCTGGGAAATTCCATCACTGTGAGGGGGGCAGGGCTTGGGTGGTCTTGAACCTGTTTCACTACATCTCTTCTCTTTGATACCCAGTGACTTACTGGAGGAGTCCAATCATTCATCTGTAATACACATGGGTTTCTATCCGGAAGGACCTGAGGCCTTCCATACCTATATTCAACACACACACACACACACACACACACACACACACACACAGACAGTAGCCTGATAATGGTGGTATCCGTCTAGGATTCCACAAATTTAAGATATGAATGTTGGTCCCAGCTGCATCTCTTCCTGTTTGTGTAAAGATTTACTTCTCTTCTCTAAACCTTGGCCTCATTTGGGAGGTGGAGATTTTGAGGGTGCTAAAGCAGCATACAAATCTCTGAGAAGCCAGAGGTTGCCTTGCTTCTCTGGTGGGAACTCATCTGGAATGCTAGCTTTCGTTTCCCTCCATTCCCATGGTAGAGAAGGTCAAGCCACCAGACCTGGAGAAGAGAAAGATGCACATTCCAGAAACAGCTAGCCCTTAGGGGTCTTGACTATGTGTTGGGCTTGGGGTGGCTAGCCTAGGGACATCCATAAAGGAACCAGTAAGTGAGCCAGCTGGGGTCAGGAGGCGTGAAACTCGTTTCCAAACAAACCCAGAGATGATTCCTTTCCACTGCACTGAATTAAAAAAAGAGACAGAGAGATAAGTGTCCCAGGAGGAGGATGGGAAAGACAACAATGTAAGGTATGCAGGCATAGGGGGAAGAGGGCACAAGCCAAGGTCATGTCTCCTTTTTTCATCCTCAAGGCAAAACTGGTCCATTGGGAGCCCCAGCCTTTCTTAGTCACCTGTAGCATCTTGACTCTTAACTCCATGGAGCCTCATAAAGAAACAGAGCGGCATTCAGTTCTGAGAAGAGTCTCTGACTGCAAAGTCACTTGGATTTCTCTTCCCTTCCTTACTTTTGAAGGTTTTATTTTAAAAGATAGGAAAAGTTTAAGGTGGACTTGCAGCCGTCCTACAAAAGGAAAAATGGTGGTGTGTGCTGGCATTTTGTGACAGATGTCCTGCCTCCTGCCTCTTTGTTGGTAAAATTAATAAAGACTGGGTGCTTAGCACACCAAGCTCCGACATGAGAATGAGTTTCACGATGTATCTCGGTGGGTAGCAGACATCTTGTCATTTCACAGAAGAGACCGACAGCGAAGCCCCAGAGGAGCTGTTACCCAAGGTCTTGTGGTCAAATGATGTGTGCAACGGGAGGTAACAGACAGATTTCCTGTTACAGTGTTGTTTAGTCTGTTTATTTTATGAAACCCTCTTTCTTCCCATCCTACACTGTGTAATGATTATCACATTCAACATATCCAGGCTAGATAGAGCTCAGTGGTTAGAGCATTGGCTACTCTTCTAGGAACCCAGGTTCAATTCCCAGCACCCACATGTCAACTCACAACTGTCTGTAAGTCCAGTTCTAGGGGATCTGATGCCCTCTTCTGTCCTACAAGGGCAGTCGAAATCACGTTCTCATAAACAGACACAGAACTACACATAGGTAAAAAAAATAATAATAACCTTGTGGTGGTGGCACAGGCCTTTAATCCCAGCACTTGGGAGGCAGAGGCAGGCGGATTTCTGAGTTTGAGGCCAGCCTGGTCTACAGAGTGAGTTCCAGGACAGCAAGGGCTTCAAAGAGAAACCCTGTCTCAGAAAAAAAAAAAAAAAACACCCCCAACACACACACACACACACACACACACTCACTGCCACAGACAACTAACGCCCATTGTCACTCTGTTGCATTCATCTTATAACTGAAAGTTTGTGGCCTTTATTTTCCTTCCTAATTCTGAAAACATGCTCATCACCCAACAGAAACTTTGTCATCCACTCCTGGATTTGGCATGATAGATGCTTTACTCTGCCCATGTGCTCAGAAATGACAAGCGAAAAGGACATAAGAGCAATCCTTTCATCATAGCTCCTCAAGAGGCAGACAAAGGAAGATTGAGAGTTTGAGGCACACCTGCTTTACACAGTGAGTTCCAAACCAACCTGAGCAAAGACTTATCTCACAATAAAATGTAAAACGAGGGGCTGGAGAGATGGCTCAGTGGCTCAGAGCTGCTCTTCCAAAAGCCCAGTCAAGGTTCCCGGTATCCATGTCAAGCGGCTCACAGCAACTTATACATGTTTTACACACACATATACACACACACATGCAAATATCACATATATATGTGTGTGTATATATATATATGTACACACACATATATATATACACACATATATACAAATAATCTTTAAAGCTTTATATTATTTCTATGTATATGTGTATGTAAAAATAAATCATTTTAAAATATTTATTTTTGAATTATGTACATGTGTTTGTGGGTAGTTATGTGTATTTGAGTGCAGATGCCTGTAGAGCCCAAAGGTATTAGATCCCTTGGAGGTAGAGTTAAAGGTGGTTACAAGTCACTGTATAGGTGCTGGGAACCTAATGTGTTGGGGGTTTTTTTTTGTTTTTTTTTTTTTTGTTTTTTGTTTTGCCAGAGCTGAAAGCACTCATGACTGCTGAGCTATCTCTCCAGCCCTTAAATAAAGCTTTTCTTTTCTTCTTCAAGAATTAACAAGCTTGTGTCACAGCACCTACAGCCAGTCCCCCCTCCTACCCCCCTACACAATTGTCACTTCTACAGCCATGGCTTCTTCTATGGATGGATGGGAGAGTCGAGTCTTAGAGGGTCCTCTACCCCATTAGCACAGATCTCATTTCACTAGTTTTGGAAGAACAGTCAAATCCTAGCAAACCCAAATATGGTTCAGAATTTAGGATGTGGGCTCTCAGGAAGAGGACTGTGGAGTTGCCCAAAGCCTATCTGGGTGAGTCAGCAGGTTCCTGGTGAGGTTAGAGAGGTCACGGCTGAGTCCCATGGTCTTAAATCACAGCTGCCCTGTCCTAACCTGCCACATGGCCAAGAGGTGGTCCTTATCATCCCCAGATCTGGGAAATGAAAGAAGCTTGACCATTTCTTGTATTTTCCTGGCCTCTCTGAATCTCCCCCAGAAAACTCTGTCTTCACACCCCTTCCACTCCAAAGCTGCATCTTGCTAAAATGCTGAATAGACAACCTCAGGCAAGTCCTTGACTCGCACTGGGGTCTGGTCATCAGTATCCAAGTCAAACCCCAGTGTCACCTCACCACAGTCTGCAAGATGTCAGGCTCCTAACCAACCATTGTTAGTGCTTACTGGCTTCTGAACACTGAGTGTAGAAATGGCCACTTGCCCTCTGCTCTGATGTGACAGACACAGCTAAGCAGCTGTGCTGTGCCTGTGGTGCTGACAGACATAGGACAAAAATAAATCTTAAACAAACAAACAAAAATCCAGGCAAGGTGGTGAACAAACACCTTTAATCCTAGGACTTAAGAGGCAGAGCCAAGTGGATCTCTGTAAATTCATGGTCAGCCTTGTCTACAGAGCAAGTTCCAGAACACCCAGGATTACATAGAGAAACTCTGTATAAAACAAAACACTCCCCCACCCCCAAAAAGGGAAAACAAAGAAAAATTAACTTTATAGTTTAGCACAAGGGCATTTGCCTAGCACACATGAGACCCTAAGTTAAATACCAGTACTGACAAGAAGAAGAAGAAGAAGAAGAAGAAGAAGAAGAAGAAGAAGAAGAAGAAGAAGAAGAAGAAGAAGAAGAAG
>JADRCD010222425.1:39483-51912 GCA_019843815.1 Montemys delectorum | reverse complement strand
TGGATGGATGGATGGATGGATGGATGGATGGATGGATGGATGGGTGGATGACAGAAGATGGCATAGATAGGGGATTATGCTGGTTGGTGTTGACTGCCAACTTGGCTGGATCTAGATCATCCAACAGACAACCCTTTGGGCGTGACTGTGAGTAACTTTTGAGATTGAATTACTAGAGCTGACTCACTGTGCTGGGGTTAGGGACTGAATAAGAAGGAGAAAATGAGCTGAGCACCAGCATCCATTGCACTCTCCTTCCTGACTGGGGACACAATGTGACCAGCCGCCTCACCTCCTGCCTACCTTGCCTTCCCTGTCCTAATGCCCTATCCTGGACCTGTGAGCTGCCCAAGCAAGCCCTTCCTTCTTCAGGTTGCCCTCATCAGTTTGTTTGCTTGTTTGTTTGCATAATAAGAAGAAAGGCAGCAAATACAAGGCTCTAGACTGAATTCCCCATGTAGAAGTTGAAATCCAATCCTTGTTCAGCAGGGGAGGGGGTTGGCAGAACTATCTGGTAGACTCCCAGCCCCTTTCTGTTAGGCATAGGCACTGAGAAAAGATGACCACTGTGTACCTGAAGTGGCTCTCATCATGAACTAAACCTGCTGGACCTTAATCATGGATTTCCCATCTTTCAGAATTGAAACAAACTTTCCCCCTTCCCCTGAGGTACTTAAAGATTGAACTTAGGACCTTATACACGCTAGGCAAAGGCCTCGCCACTCAGCTTTTTTTTTTTTTTTTTTTTTAATGCAGGCAAGCCTCACACTTGGTTGTCCTCAAACTCTGGATGCCAGAGCAACACCACAAATTTTATTTTTATAAGACAGCACTATCTGGCATTTTTGTTATGGCAGATAAAACAGATACTATGTGGGTACACAGAATAGCAATGTAAAATATTTTATTTCCCATGAGGACAGAGGTTAAGATAACAAACAGCAAAATGATGCTGACATTACTGTGTTTATGAAGGAAGAGGATGACGGGGATTGTAACTGGGAGTAGGGAAGCCTGCTTTCAGGAATTGTCATGATACCGTATATTAGGTACTCGTATCTCCTCATAAAATCTCCAAGGAAACTTTGGAAGGTGATTACTATTTATTAACACCACAATTTCACAGACCAAGAATCTACAGATATTAATTAATAAGCTCAAAGTCATATAGCCAGTAAGTAATGGGTCGTGGATTCGACCCATCCATGTTCAGTCTGAAGGATGAACAGAAGTCAGAAATGGCTCTGTGATACTTTGAAGAATGAGAGATTAAAAAACTCAGGAGTAAAATGGAGATTAACTCTCTAGGATTCTGTAGGGTGCTGATGGCTTCTCAATTCTTGTCTGAGTTTATTGTCATCATCCATCACTGGCACCGTGCACTCACAGAAAAACTCCCAATACTTGAAGTCAACCCAGTGGGTTAAAAGAACCTCCTTGACTTATTCAATCAAGGAAAAGAACAAAAAAGCCATTGTAGAAACTAGGATCTTGTCATCTACTAAACAATCTCGCTGCTCATAACTTCAAACTTCGAAGGGCAGATCATTGGAGCTTGATTGTAATATAATTATAATAATTAGTTTAAGTGAGAGTACTTCTTCTTCCTATGGTCATAAGCTGACTCTGAAGATATTTATGTCCACATGTAGACTCTAGGGAAGGCAGAGCTCATGCAGAAGGAAATCTTCTAATGTGTTTACATGAGCTGTTATTTATGTGTATGGTCTAACTCCTTATAACTAACCCAAAGGGAGAAATATTTTGATTTGTATATGACTGTTCCTCTCATGTGGGGCCTCAGTCTGCTTTTCCCAGTCAGTTATGAATCCCTAGGCACCCCTCCAGTCACTGATCTTTGGAGCAGAGAACTTGACCCACTGTAAATGTTCCAGGCCAAATTCCATCTTTGGATGAACTTGATGCTTGAACCCAGTAGGGGAAGAAAAAAAGCACCAATTCAAGCCCACAGAAAGCAAGGCACTAAGCAAGAGCTGTATGAACTGGGGTTAACAGAGAGGAAGGGAGATTTAAAGGGACTTTCAACTTCTCCACAGCAGGAGGCTCATGCAAAGTGGATATCTTCTTGGGTAGCTTTCTAAGCCTTTGCTCTGGGAAAGCAGGTAGAGTCTGGAGGTTTCACATACCAACTAGAAGCTTGGAGCAGGACTGCAATCCAGGGGAGAAGTTATCCCCCTTCTAACTGTTCCACATCACATCTTGGTTAGCCCTTCATGACAATGCCTGAGGTTTGTTCTTCATTCACTGTAGTTGGTTGCCTTCCTTTTGTGTTCCGAGCATCTCTAGTTATAGGGAGATCTTCAGAAAGTTGGGAGGAAAGACCTTTCTGGAGGATGAGAATGACACAAAGCATCCCTCAAGAGCAAACTGTGTTGGGCAGAGGTTCCTAATGCCTTGGACATGCAGTCAGGTAGGCCAGCCTCCTCATGATCTCTGCAGACACTAAAAATAGTCATTCAGTTACTCAGAGTTCTGCCTCTGGGGAGCAAGAGATAGATGTTACATCTTGAATATCAGGGTGTGACGAATGTCCTTGTAGAAGATTCTGCACATGTCAACATGAGAGTGTATGCACAAGGCAGGATATTCAAACTTGCCATTCGACTATCTGCCTCAAGCTCCTGCCACGATGATGTCCCCAGCAGATGGACTAGATCTTCGGCCTGTGAGCCCACAGAAACTCTTCTTTCCTTACACTGCTTATCAGGTATCTTGTCACGGTGACAGGAAAGTCGCACCTGTGAGGGTTAGAAGTCTTCCTCAGCAGATCCAGCCTAAGTAACACCCACTGCCATGTTCTTTCTTCATCCTTACATACATACTCAAACAATAACAATTTCCACTGGAGCCACAATGAAGCTGAGGGAGCAGGAGAAGACTACGTGCGGGACCCTGCGCTGACCCACGTGACGGGAGCTGCTCTCAAGCATCCTTCAATTCAGCCACGATGCCATGCTGTCTTTCTCCGGAGGAACAGGGTTGCAGGATTTTCTCTGTGCAATCACATTAGGGCAGTGGCAGGCCCGTGATTGGACAGGAAAAGGAAGTCAGAGTGAGGAGTTTGGGGAACAGGAGAGAGGTCACAGGAGAAGGGGAGAAGCCAACATGGAGGCAGATGAACAGGAAGATGATCCTGATCCCACATGGTTTTAAACAGCCACAAGTAGCTAAGATTTTTACAAGGTTAGAATAATTGGGTTAAAGCTTTATCTTTATCAATTGGCTCTGAAATTATTGTATTGGCATCTTGTAAATTGTGATCTTATTGTTATACAAATCTGATTAGATACTTAAGCTTTAAAAGTCATGTTTCTACTGAGTAACTAGATGTTGAGATGGCTGATCATGGGGTGTGTGGGGTGTTGTGTGGAAGTGAGATGAACTCAATAGCTGGGAGAGAGTAGCTCAGTGGTGGGAACATGCCAAGCGGGACCCCACCAGGACATAGTGCTGTGGCCCACCAGTACCGGTACTAGAGCGGGAACACAGACTGGTGGGGCAGAAGAGATGGAGGGATGGCTTTTGTTGATATTTCCCGCAACAATAGCTAATGTGTGCCCCGGATTCCATCGCAGGAGGGGGCTTTCAGGAATCTTACTAGAGCCATACTTAGAGAACTTAGAGAGCTTGTGGTGTTGCTGACCTTTGAAATTCCCTGAGTGGGGAATGTGAGATAGCTCCTCAGAGTCATTAGCTGCGCTGGCTTCCTCTGCTTACAAAGCTTCAAGAGCTTGGCCAGGGAAGCCATGGAAAGTATGAGGCAAGAAACTAAATCCCTCCTGCTCAAGAGTCAGCAGTCAGCAGGCTGAAGTGCTCTTTAGGGCTGGCTGCCCTCTGTCTGTCTGGGGTCATGTCAGGAAGTGTCATGTGCTGATCTAGCCATTACCTCACCTCTCTGGGAGATTCATGACCCTTGTAAGGAGCCTGAACTGGTGGACAGACTCCAGCTGAGACCACCTGCCTCAAGATCAAGCAGCTGGGACCTAAGCAAGCTCTGCCAGCTATGTTACAAACCAGGAAATGCACTGTCTTGAAGGGAGATGGGAGCACAGCCTAGTGGCCTGAGTCATCTCTTGGAATCTGTGCCTGCAGCAGTCACCTCTCTCCCTCCTGGGGCACACACACTGATTACTATAGAATCATTGACCTCATTGTCTTTTAAATAATGTCCCTTCTCTATGGCCCCTTAAATCTACCACATACAGCTGTCGCTCCATGAATGAGAAAGCGTCTAACATCAGTGTTGTCGGTTCCAGTGTTCCATAGCGTCCTCCTGAAAGGACCTCTGCCTACCCTGGGTTTACAGATGGGATCTCAGTAGCATCAGACGAGAAATCTGTCCAACACTGAGTGAGCCTGAGAGGTTGCGAGACAGCGCCTGCATCTAGCCAGGCTGGAAGCAGTCTCCGAAAGACCTTGTTCATCTGAGTTACTAAAAGTGCCAGGGCTTGGGAAATTCACAGCTGATGAATTTCCTCATCCTGCAAGCAAACCTAACTGATTTTTGATTTATTTTAAAAGTAACCTACAACATCCTTCCTTTTTCATCAACAACTAAGCAAAACTCTAGGCGGCATTCCGTGCAGGCCTTCAGACACTCCGTTGGAGTAATGAGGAAGATACATTGCACAATTTTTTAACAGTCTCACATAGCCCCGGTTGGCCATGAATTCACTCTATAGCTAAGGATACCCTTGAAAGTCTGGACTTTCCGCCTCAGCCCATTGCATGCTGGAATTAAGGGTGTGTGTTGCCTCCCTGTGCTGAGGTGCTGAGACTGAACCCCAGGACCTCATGCATGCTAGGCCCTGGTCCTTCTCCTTCCTGACTATTCTTAACAAGGAGCCTAGACAGAAGAAACATCGATGCAATGGCCATGCTGTGGAAGTATGTTCGGAAGGAATAGAAAGGGCTAGAGAGAATATGGAGCAACAGGAGACCCACCCCAACCCTAACACGTCCAAGCCTCCACATTTAGCCAGGGAGCAAGCCAGCCTCCGGGAACAATGTTCAGGCTCATGCAACAGATGCTGAGGGCAATAAAGAATTGTGCATCAATGAGAAGGATCACCAGGAATCAAACACGGGCAGCTTAGGAGAGGCTAGTCCAAAGCCTGCACTCACTGGGCTCTCCAAGATTCTGATCCAGGCCTACTGGCCCTAAAGTTGCTAGAGGTAAAGGCCTGGGCATCTGGAGGAATAGACTGTCCTACCTGTGAATGCTGGTACTGACTGCCCTTCCAAGCATGACTGACTGTTTGAGATGGCCACCACAGGGGAGGAGAGCCAGACATGCACCCCAGGGTGGCAGAGGCCTGGGTTCTGTGAGCAGCATGAAGGAATGGGAGTCCTAAGGAGAGGACAAGTACCAATAAAGCCCCCATCAGTGGCTGGGACTGCTTCCTGGTGCCTTTCTTCCTCTAGGTTCTCAGGTCAGAGCTGTAATGAAGGCAAAGCAAGGAAGACAGTGGGGGAGAGGCAGGAAAGGGGTGGGGATTCTTGCTTTGAGATACTACAAAATTATTTACTTGCATTTTACTGTAACTTTACTGTTTGGTTAAAATAGCTGGCACAAGACACATTTAAAATTAATCAAATTACACCGTGTTTTAATTGAATACATAACTATTGAAATTAGATAGAGAAATAAATCAAGTCTTCACAGCATAAAATTGTAAACACAATAAGAAAAGTTTGCAATGTGCCCTGCCTCTTAAGGAAAGAGAGAAGAAATCAGGAACTGACACCAGAGGAAGATGCACACATATCACTACTGTCCGACGCTCCTTCCTCACAGGAAGCTGACAAGGAAGCCCTGGCTGCCTGACCACAGCTGACCAGTGCTCACACACACCCTTTTGGAAAACGTGATCAAATGACTTTGCTGCCCCATAATTACATTGTGGCATGGGATGGGATTGGTGGCTTTCTGACTGGTAATGAGGAACACCTAATAAAATGATATTTTAAAAACTCCTAAATTCATGGACTTACTATCTTCTCGTTCTCTTTCCTTATTTTTGGAGTGTCAAGAGATTAAGTTGCTGTCCCTATCTGGCCACTAATTTAATTCTCTCATCTGCTAGCCACCTCTGTGGTCACACACACAGGGCTCTATAGATAAGCACCTATCACAGAAGCCATATCTTTAAGAAGCTTACTGGCCCAAGAGGGAAGGCAGGCAATTCTGACAATTACTGTGCAGAGCAATAACTATCATTATCATAGATCTTGCAAATGTTGAGCAAGGGTAACCTGACCACTCGAAGCTGCACAAGGCAGAGTTTTCAGTATCTCTGCCTAATTACATTAGAATTCATATGGGAAGGGAAGAGCATTGCTGGCATGGGATAGGAGGGTGAGTTGCAAGGAGGCTTGGAGACCAATATAAGACACACTCCACTGAAGGATTGCTCCTCTCAGTCTTCCTCATGCAGGATTTTCTCTGAGACTTTCATGTGGGATGTGGAGCCTCCTGTGATGTGGAGACCCCTCCCTTCTTGAAGCCCACCATTGCATTCTGTGTGTCGACTTCTCTCCCTTTGCTCTTGTGAAGAAAACACACTGTTCTGTGGCTCAGGAAGCATAAGCAGTAAGACTGAAGACTGAGAAAAATTAGATGATCTGATTTTTGATGAGCAGTTGTGATCTACACGGTGCAAGCTGTCCAATCTCTCCTCCTCAGGGTGAGGGTGGGATCTAACATCTATCTACACTACACAGATGCTGCTGTTAGGGCCCTAAGAAGAAACACCATAGCCATTTAGGACAGACAGCAACCAACAAGAATACGGAAAGGCCAAGCAAGCTCTAGAGAAGGCTGGAACTCTTCACTGAGATTCTCTTCCCATTATAGCTGTATGCCATGGTTTGCGGGAGCCCAGAACTCCCTCCTGGACACTGGAAACATTTGTATGTTTCTCAATTTACCGTTCAAGTTATGAAAGCATCTGTTAAGAAGTCTGGAGAGATGACTCAGTCAGTAAGGGGTTTGCAGCCAAGCATCATGGCCTGGTTTTGACCTTCTAGAAACTGACTTGGTAGAAGCAAAGCCAGAATCCTGAAAGTTGTTCTCTGAACTCCGTACCCATGCTCACCCATGCTTCAGCAAGCACGTGCCTACCTCCTCCACAAATAAACAAATGTAAACACACACACACACACACACACACACACACACACGTTACTGGGGCAAGGTGACTCAACTCATAGATACCAGGTGGCTGACTCTAAGGGAAAGAACACAAAGGGGCAGCATTTCATAGAAAGAGGATATTTTAGAAAGCTGTGGCATGTGAAATGGGGCAGGTGAGGGGTAGCAAGGAGTTCTATCTTCCCTCTTCCAGAAGGATTTGCATCAGATCAAAAGTCTATGAACAGAACAGAAGAACAAATCTTTCCCTTTTGGCATCCTGGAAGGCCAACATTAAAGAACTCTCTATATTGATGAATTAGTTTTCTAGAATGCATGGGTGGGTGTCATCACAGGCAACAGCTCAGTGGTGAGCAAAGCTTAAGTTTGCTGTGCTG
This sequence comes from Montemys delectorum, assembly GCA_019843815.1. Classification (NCBI taxonomy): domain Eukaryota; kingdom Metazoa; phylum Chordata; class Mammalia; order Rodentia; family Muridae; genus Montemys; species Montemys delectorum. The sequence continues at coordinate 44,361 of JADRCD010222425.1, read as the reverse complement.
TGGGCATGCCCAGCAGGGAGCCTGCAATGATGGAGACTAATATCAGTCAGTCCTGATTGTCAACTGGACTAAGGCTGGAATTCCCCAGGAGACACATCTCTGGATGTCTAGGAGCGTGTTTCCAGAGAGGCTTAAGTGAAGTTCTGAAGTGAGTAGAAGATGAAGCCACACAGAGCCCCAGGTCTCATGTTCCTGCTATCATGCCTTCTCTTTCATGCTGCAGTAAGTCATGGTCTGAAGTAAACCTTTCCTTCCAGGTCCTTTGTCATAGCATTAAAGAAAGCAGCTAGTATAGGACTCAGGCAACTGTACCACTCCCCTTTCCTGTTGAAAGTCATCTATCTGCCTTCACCCTTCATGGCCTCTCTCCTGCCTCTAACCTGAGAAACCATGTTCTGTTGCTGCAGGACAAATAACTACAGATATTGTGAGGTCCAACACATTCTACCTCAGGTTCCATGGGAGAGAAGTTCAGGATGTTTGTCTTCTATTCTAGGTCTTACATGGCCCTCTGTCAAGCTCATGCAGGCTGAGAACAGAATTCACTTCCTCAGGGCTCTATGAACCAGTTTTCCAGCCTGGGTCTGGCTGTAGCTGGGAACCAAACTTAGGTCCTACCTATCATTTCCTATCATTTCAAACTCACTTGTAGGTCTTCACTACAGAGATTGCTATAACAAGGCTACTTACGTCATCAAAACTCAAGTAGAACCTTTTGTCCAGTCTGCTAAGACAGAGTCTTAAAAATCATATAGCTATTCTAGGATGGGCCTTCTGTGATCATCCCCACAGTTAGCTATCTGCAAGCCAGTCACAGGTAAGATAGGACTCTACCCACTCTCAAAGGGAGTGGACTGTGTAGGGTATGGACACCAGGTGACTGGAACACCTGTGATCTGGCCAGCATCCGCACCATCAGGATTATGTCTGGGTGGCTGCTCTCAGCATCCTCCGCCTGAAGTTTACTCTTCAACTCCACCCCAGAAAAACAGTCCAGGTCCAAAGAGACATTGTTAGCACCAAGTCTAAATTCAATAAAATCATCATTTTAGAATACAATGACGTGCAGATTCCCTGGGGCTCCCATCACTGTGGAGCCTGCACCTCATTCTGTATGCAGGCTCGATGTTTTTCTTCCTGTTCCTTCTATCCCACGGCATCTATATTTATAGCAACTCCTCTTTCAGGCAAACAATTTCACCATGATTTCTGGCTTCTTGTTTTTCTTCCTTGAGTGAGTGCATGACCAAACTGCACCCTCCCCAGGGACTGTTCCTACCTGTGGTCCTTGAATTATTGTATGACTGGCCAGCTCCTCCTACTTTGGCTCTGTGCACTCCAAATTTTTCCACAAAAACAATTTCTCTTGTGAGACCTTGGTGGTTTTTTTTTTCCCCTTCCTGTGGTTTGCCTGCCTCTAGGGAAATTATCAGCTGTGAGTTGGATCTTGCAGTCTGCACTGTGCCCTAACTCTGAGGGATGCTTTTCTTATAGTCAACTGGAAAGGTACCGGGCTTAGAAAAATACCATCAAAGACAACTTAAGCCCTATGGAGCTGCCAGTGCAGTTTAATGAACGCTGTGTCCCTGCTGCTGGGGAGTGCTTCACAGCTCCCACACACCAAGCAGAGATTTAATCCCCTGCTTTACCCCTCTTTACATATGGTCTGGAGTGTTTGCCAAGTACCTTTAAAGCCCCCGTCAGAGTTTCTAGTCCTCAGCACCAAGCAAGGACTCTACCCCATTACCTGAAGGCATGCTCCACTCAGATTAGCCCTTTGTGCTACAAAGGGACCAATTAGAAAACTATTTTTCTTTCCCTAAAGAAATTAGTCAAGGCTCAAAATAACCAGGAAGTTTCTTTTTCTCAGCAGGAAGAAGCCAAGGCTCCTTGGGCACCTATAGCTTGCTCCCCGTTTACACAAACAGGTTTGACGAAATTCAGTTTCTAAAAAAAAAAAAACCCATTTAGTTAAGATCAGAAAATCCCAACTGTTTCAAGTTGAAGTTTCCATGTCTGAACCAACTGTTTTTTATATCCTCTTGGCTCAGCCTAGCCATGGGCCTGTTTGGGAGCTACACAGGGAGGAGGCTTGTTGACTTTCCAGGCCACTAGGGGAGCTTTATGGGAAATGACTTTATGGCTCTGTAGGACACTCATCAGTAATCGTGAATGCAGAGTAATGCTTACGCACAGAAGAACACCTGGCCTCCACGTTAGAATGAAACGCACAGGAAAGGATGGATTTCCTCTCTGTGAGCAAAAATCACACAGCCACAAATATGGCTTTACTAAACACATGCACACAGTAAGACATATTCCATACCTGCCTGTGATAATTTTACAAATATATAGGTAACATATTTTACTATAGGAGTATACATAATTTTACAACCAATGTTTTATCATGTAATTTTTATGCACATATGTATTTTTACCTTGATAGTAATACTTGTGCAAGGATGATAAGAACCGGGCGGCGTGTTACTCTCTTTCTCCTCTCCACCAGGCAGCTAGTTGCAGCTGCTGCTATTTTGTTCTTATTTCTGCTTCCAGAACCTGTGGTTCTGGCTCCTTGGACACTGGCTGTCTTACTGGGTTTTTTGTTTGTTTATTTTGCTTTCTTTCTGTCTGTCTTTCTGTCTTTCTTTCTCTCTCTCTCTCTCTCTCTCTCTCTCTCTCTCTCTCTCTCTCTCTTTCTTTCTTTCCCACTTCCCCCTTTCCTTTCTCACCCTTACTCCAGCCCTGCTCTAGGCCCATAGGTTTGTTTGTTGTTGCTGTTGTTGTCATTGTTTCTCATTACAGATGGTTGTGAGCCACTCTTGACCTCTGGAAAGTAGTCAGTGCTCTTAACCACTGAACCATCTCACCAGCCCTGGTTTTTTTTTTTGTTTTTGTTTTTTTGTTTTTTTGTTTTTTTGTTTTTCCTAAACTTTTGGTGTTCTACTATTAGCTTTGTACTTTAATCTAGGAGGACATTTCTATCGTTTTACCCAACCCCAGAAAAGTCCTAAGGCATTTTCTTAATCTCTTCTGTTCTCAAGTTGTACTCTAATGTGTTGAGGCAAGTCTATCTTTGGCTAATTTGCTGGGCACTGTGTGGGGACTTGATATTTAAGGACACCCTCCAGTCACCTCTAGGAATTCTCTTGTGCTTTGCCTTTCAAATAAGTTTCTGCCTCTTAGTATCCTTTTCCTCTCTAGATTTCTCTTTAACAAAGTCTCAGCTGTCCTGGGATTGCTCTTTCTCCACCACACCTCTCTGACTCTGACTCTCATTCTCTCCCTCCCCCTCCCCCTCCCCTCTCCGTCTCCCCTTTCCCTCCTTCCCTGCCTCCCCCTTCTCTTCTCCCACCTTCCCTAGGTTCTGTAATCTGAGAAGCTCTCTAAGCTCAGCTCACATTAAGTCACACACCTGTAATTTTTAAACTTTAGCCTCTTATTTTCAGGTTTCAGAGCATCCCTTTTGCTTGTCAACGGAGCTTTTCAAGTGTTTGTCTCCTCTTTGTGCTGGCTACTTGCTTACATAGTCTTGAGTATTTCTGAACATACTAAATTAGTTCTGTCTGGTAAGTTCTCTCCTGCTCCCTAACTGCCTTTTGTCTTCCAGGGACGTAGTACATATTTGTCTTTCTTGTTGTAGACTTTCTTCAGATATCTGGTGATTTTTGATTTTGATCTCTTCAAATGCCAGAATGAGCAATAAGACTGTCATGATTCTGTGTGGTTCTGTAAGATAAGTCAATGGTAGGCTTTCTCCAAGCTGAAGAAATAATACAAGTGAAAGTTTATATAATTGAGTATATCCTTGAATAAATTGTATAAAGGAGTATTATGAATATCTTCATCCTCTAGAAATGAGTCAAAATAGGCTCTGTGATGAGAATTTAAGGGAGATGCCCAGGTCACCAAAAGAACAGGCTCATCCCAATTCTCTCTTATCCACCTGGTCACCTGCTGAGTCTGAGTGTGAGCTGCCATTGTTTAATGGTGGTGTCATTCTGCCTCACTGGCAATGCTACTGAACTGCTGAAGATCTCGAAAGCATTTGCCATAGGTTCCTGTGGGACACTCTGCCAGGGACTTAAGTATCACGCTGCTGACTTCTTTTGTTTATTTTGAATTTTGGATCTGATTAGCATTGGTTAGTAAAATTTGCTTATTATTTCTTGCCTTTACTACTTGAACTCAAGTCAGGTAATGGGAGGACAACCCCGCCTCTGAAAATTTTGCTCAGCTAATGGGTTTTGAAATCACTGGGTTTGGAAACTTCTTTTAATAGCCTTCACTAATTGCTTCATTTGGAAGGCGTCAGTATCTGCCATGCCCATGCTATGAAAGAGAAAGCAACGATCCGCAGTGCCAGGGATAAGAAGCTCAGCCTGGAAGGCGAGCACTAGGGTCCGCTCATAAATCAAGCATGGACCGACCGCATACTGTAAATAAGTGCAGAACAGTTCTGGGAGCCAGAGTTCAGTGGACTCCTGCTCTGAGCATGGTTTGCTAGTTAGGTCTTGCAGAAATATGAGGCTCTGGCTGGGTAACTGATTCATTTATTCCAAAAGCTGTCTTTGCCTGAGTCTCTGCAGAGCAGAGTCAGGATGAATAATAACACTTAGGAGCGCATGCCTGTGTCCAACCCTGACCTTAACATTTTCGCTTTCATTTCTGTAGGATAGTTATTATCCCTCCCCTCTATAAACCTTTATTTTCTTGTCTGTGAAAAAGCAAGATAGTGCCATTTACCATACTGAGTTATACTAAAGGACTAAATTTTATTTTCTTTCTCCTTTCCTTCTTCCTTCCTTCCTTCCTCCCTCCTTCCTTCCTTCCTTCCCTCCCTCCCTTCCTTTCCTCCCTCCCTCCCTCCCTCCCTCC
>JADRCD010222425.1:29332-39383 GCA_019843815.1 Montemys delectorum | reverse complement strand
TTCCTTCCCTCCCTCCCTCCCTCCCTCCCTCCCTCCCTCCTTCCTTCTTTCCTTCCCTCTTTCCTTCCTTTTTGAAGACAAGGCCTTACTGGCCTGGAACTCACTTTGTAGCTCTGGCTGGCCTCAGTCTCACACCCTACCTGTATATCTCAGTATGCACCACCATGCCCAGAACCAGGACTGATTTTTAAATGCACTGGTGGCAGTCTCAGCATATAACAGTCTTGGTGTATGTCCCTGGCCATCCCTCTAGAAGCCAAGTCTGTGCAGTTTTTCCTATAAGGAACTACCAGTTTGACCCAGGCAATCTGGATCCCAGCTTTGAAAAACTTGCATTTCCCCATGACTGTATGACTCATGAAGTAAGGGAACTTGGAAAACAAGGACAAATTTAGATCAACTGAGAGAAGAGGACAGTGGATTAAAGCTATTCAGTGCAAGCCTGTGGTGTCAGGAAACTGATGGCATCTGGGGTTTTAACTTATCAACAGTTACAGTGGACATATCTTGCTCAGGCCATTTGGAATTCGTCATGATTTTCCCTCTTTCCAGTGGGCTTTTTTTCGGAATTGAGTTGGAGGAAGGCAGACAGGGACTGTGGGGCACTTCCCCTTCTCTGCCTTTAAGAACCGGATGAACTTTTTTTTTTAAGAGACAGTGAAGCGTCTAGAGAAGTGAGTTGGACTTGGTTCAAAACAGTTTCTTTCTTTTGTTTTCTGAGCTTAAAAGAAACCGAAACAAACGTGACTGCTGGAATTCCCAGGCCAAAGAAAAAGTGGGGGTGGGTGAATTGCTTTCCAGAATGTCTGGGAAGAATTCTTCTCGATACAGAGCTAATGCCCCAAGGGCATTTTTTATACTTCCCAAGAGGCTTCGGAGGTGATTTAGAGAAGCCTTGGGCATCATATCTGAAACAGTGTATTTTGAAAGTTGGCCTACTGACTGTTCACAACGAGTGTGCCCGCACAGTTCAGAAGTTTCCAAGCTCACTGAATGGAACTGATGAGATTGGGCATTTCTTCCTCATTTTCCAAGTTGAAAACACCTTTACTTACTGAAGTTTGAAAAAATCTGTAAAGCCTGCTGTGGCAGGTTCCTTTGTTGAGCTCACGGGAACAGGTCAATGACTTTGTAAAAATCCCAGTTTTTGTAGTTTGTTTGAGTCCATGAAATGCCTACTTGAAAGCCAGGTTTAATGGAAAGCATTCTGTGGAAGGAACATAGAAATGGTTCCCATGGTCAAAGAAGAACCTCTGAGGAGTTCTCCCCATCTGCTGGCATCTCATCTTTCACTGAGGCTCTACCTCCAGATAATCCCCAGCTTCACTTCCCACCTGAAGGACACACGATTCAGTGAGGCGGCATGACACAGTGGTCAAGCCAGATGCTCCTCTATCTACATTCCAGGCTCCCTGGCCAGCTCACCACACCTTGAACCTAACAGTCTTCTTTTCTCTGTACGGAGGAAATGGGGAAGCACTACCATATTAGGTCACTGTTTTGTTTAAAAGAATAGTGTGTCTTGAGTTTGTTGGTTAATGCCTAGAATATAGTAAATATTTAAAAATGAGTATCCTATGTGTCATTTGGTCCTTGTGGCATGATCTCTGGGCAGAAACCATTAGAGATATTTAATTACTGCCTAGCTAACCTCAGTTTTGTTAAACGCTAAAGTTTCATTGTTTCTTTGCCTTTGCTATGAATAACTATTAGCATTCTGTCTAAACTCCACCCCTCAGTTACCTGGTAATAGCCAGGTAGGCCTGACCCACTATAAAAGGGACTGCTTTCCCCCTCCTCCTTCTCTTGTTCTCTTGTTTTCTTGCTCCTACTCTGTCCCCTTGCCTCTTCCCCATTCCCTTCCTCCCTCTCTCCATATGCTTATGGCTGGCCTCTACTTCTCTACTTTCTCTCTCTCTGTCTTTCTCTGCCTCTACTATCCTTTTAACTCCCTTCCCCATGCCCTGAATAAACTCTATTCTATATTATACTGTCATGTGTCTGGTCCCTCAGGGGGAAGGGATGCCTTAGCATGGGTCCCCTGAGACATTCCCTTCCCCCATACTGACTATACCCCCATAGAACATATCTCTCTTTATCTTTATCTTTTTATAAACACATCAGTAACTCACACTAATTGTACCATATTGAGGATACACCTGGGGACAGGGACACATACAATCATTTTTAGGATTACTCTTGGATCTTAAGCAACTCTCTGAAATCATAGCTATGACTTATGATATTCATGCAGTGATCATGAGTTTATAAATAGCCATAGGGACTTTGGCTAAAAGAACACATCTGGGTGACTCATTAAGAAGTACTAAGTATCCTCTCCTGTTTGAAAGCTGCCAGCATGCAAAGAATAGAAAAGACAAGTGTTGGCAGGTTTTGGCTTCGGAATCCATAGAATCTCTGGTGATTTCTTTCCTTAAGCTTCTCCAACATTGAATCCAGTCCTGTGGTATGACACTCTAGACGACTTCGTCCCAGGAGCTCTGGTTCTCCTCTCTCTCTCTCTCTCTCTCTCTCCCTCCCTCTCTCTCTCCCTCTGTCCCTCCATCCCTCCCTCCCTCCCTCCCTCCCTCTCTCTCTCCCCATGTTTCCCACTGGGTTTCTGGGGACAAGCAGTGAAGCAGTGTTTCTTCCAGAACCTGAGCAAAGCAAGGCAGTTTTAGCTTCCCTCTTCATTGTTTTTCTGCCTCCTTCCCTGGAGGAGCATCTTCACTGGAGGATTCGTGGGTTAATGCATGACCCCTGCTTTGATGGTTCAATGTAGAAGGTTAAAGGAGTCAGGAAGAAAAAGAAGTAAGGGAAAGGGAAGGAGAAATCCACTCAGAGGCACATCTTTTCAGTGAATAGACAATGAGCTAATGTAGATGTATATATGTATTTTATCTTATATGTATGTGTAGTAATTTTTTATTTTTTGAAGTTATAACCATATCAGTTTTTCCTTTCTCTCTCTCTCTTCCTTCCAATTCTTCCTAGCACCCCTTCCTTGCTCTCCCTCTCAAACTCATGGCTTGTTTTTCTTTAATTGTTCAATGTGCATACATACCTATTCCTGAATATATAAATACAACCTGCTCAGTCCATACATTATTTGTGTGTAGGATTTCAGGGCTGACCACCTGATATTAGACAACCTGATATACAAGTAACACATGACATGAGGAGCCTCTTCTCTGGGGAAGGCTGTCCTTTCCACTCCCAGCATTCCTTAGTTGCCCATGGTTCTCTGTCTAGGGCTCGGGCTTTCTGAGCTTTCTCTCTTCCATGTTAGCATGTCAATTTGTGCCATCTTGTTTGAGTCTTGTTTAGGCAGCCATTCTGGTAAGATTTCATAGGTGTAGCTTCTCTGACCTTTCTAGAAGACATACTTATACAGCAAAGTTTCTGTTACTTTGGCTCTTTCTTTTTTTCTTTTTGTATAGAATAGAGTTTATTCAGGGCATGAGGAGTTAAGCGGGTAGTAGAGGCAGAGACAGGCAGAGAGAGAGAGTGAATAGAGAAGTACAGGCCAGCCATGCCCACATAGAGAGAAGGAGGAAAGGAATGGGGAGAGAGAGGGAGCAAGAGAGGAAGAGGCAAGAGAGCTACTTTGGCTCTTAAAATCGTTCCACTGTTCTCTTCCACACAGATCCCTGAGCCCTAGAGGCAGGAATTACACTGTAGATGTATGGGTTGGGTCTGGGTAGCAAACACAGAACCATAAGCCAAGCCTGACTTTGCCTCAGTTATGACCAGAGGGAGCCTTAGATGGAGCCGGTTTGCCTCATCCATGGCCCCAAGGAAAACCCAGCTCTTCGCAACGTTGTCAAGAATTAACTCAACCTGACTCTGAACTAAGAGAATGCATGGGCTTCCCGGAAGTTTCTAGAAGAAGAACAATATAAAGCAACATGGATGACTTTAATTTGCTCATTAGCTCAAAAGTCTTTAGGTTCCCTCCAAAGTGGGCTCAGGTTCCCATCTCACCGCTGGTCTCTTACTCCTTCAAGACAAGTGATTATTGGACAAGTTATTATCTGGTTCTTTGCCCTCTTTATGTTTTCTTTTCTGCTCCTTTCAATGGTCTTATCTTGATGTGTGCCTACTGAGGACCCACACTTTCACACTGCAGCCACAACGAATGAGACATTTTCTTGTACAAATTATAGTCTGCAGGCCATGGAGACAGCTTAATCAGTAACCTGATGCACAAGCATGAGGATTAGAGCTTGGATCCCCAGCACCCAGGTAAAAACTAAGCCTACTGGTGTGGCTCCTGTGCTAAGAGGCAGGGATTGAGGAGGACACAGGCAGAACCTCAGAGTCCATGAGCCAGGCAGCCTAGCCAAATCAATGAGTGCCAGGTCCAACGAGAGACCTTATCCCACAAAACATAAGGTGAAGGGCTGGTGAGATAGATCAGCCAGTGAAGGCATTTGCCACCAAGCCTGACAACCTGAGTTTGATCCCTGGGATCCAGGGAAAATTCTACAAGTTGTCTTTGACCTCCATGAGTGTCTTGACAATCACACACACACACACACACACACACACACACACACACACACACAACAGAGGGGAGGAGTTTATTCCCATACGTGCACTTTGGAGAAGGCTGATAACATATTGTTTTTAAATCTTTTCAAATATGTTTCAGAGGATATGAAAGTTTTCTGAGAACAACTCCAGCCTTGAGCTAATGGTAGGAGAAAGCCCACTGGTGGAATATGTTGAAGCCAGGGGCTATGTGATCACTCCTTATCTTGGCTTCTCAACTATTAATAAGAGAATTCTGAGCAATGCTTCTCTCCACTTGGCTCTGGGTAGGTGGAAAGGGCTCTGAGATTTCTCTCCATGATGAGAAGGACAAGCTTTTTATTGGTTTCAAAAGGAAGATTTGTGTCACTTGCTTTTAAGCTACATTCTCTTGCACACTGCTGTCAGGGCCTGTTCCCATGTGGACTACTTACATAAGACATACAGCCATCACACACCCCAAAGGCTCCCTGGTCTGTGCATGGGTGGAAGATGTGGAAAAAAAATCTCTTCTTCCCAGAATAGCTTGTTGGTTCCATCCTGATTCCTAGAATCCTGTTAACCCAACATGCTCTAATTTTTGTTTGATGTAGGATGCTAGTTTCAGAACAAGGAGGAGAGCGTGGGCAGTGTGGGTGTATACCAAGCTGTGAATTAATATCATATTTTCCCCAGGAGCATTTTTTTCTGATAGGGAAAAAAATCCCAAATCCTTGAAGTAAAAACAGTTAAGGAAGCAAAATGCAAAAGGGGAAAGATGTTGGCAGGCCATCTGCCCCTCCACCAGGCCACAGGTCAGGTTCTTGCCTGTGGAATGTGTTGCCACAGCTCTAAAAGTGTTATGATCTAAAAAATGCTGGCCTCATATGGATCCCCATCTGCAAGATGCTTAGTCATCCTAGTCCTTACCTCACTGGAATTGTTGACTCAGCAAATGTCTGTAGATCACACATGCACATAAGGTTTCAATACCCGAATGAGTAACAGTCTGAGAAGAAATAGAGAGGGAAGCCCTGGACAGCATCAACATTCTCAGGGTGGGCCTTGTGCATGAAGGACCTCCATCCTGCTACAGTGCACACAATGGATGAGAGACAGAGAAGAAAGAAAGACTGGGCTCTTGCCATGTGGTAGGAACCACAGGGGAGGTAGCAAGGTCCTTACCATGTGGTGGGGACCATAGGGGAGGTAGCAAGGTCCTTACCATGTGGTGGGGACCATAGGGGAGGTAGCAATGTCCTTACCATGTGGTGGGGACCACAGGGGAGGTAGCAAGGTCCTTACCATGTGGTGGGGACCATAGGGGAGGTAGCAATGTCCTTTCTGGAGCCTTGACTTGAGTAGGATATTCTGGTTATATGTTCCTGCATCTTTTCTTAAATATGAGACTGAAAGATCCCAGTCTTATAATCAGAATAAACTGTAGCCCAGGATGCTAGCAAAGTGGGATCAACTTAGAGAATCAAGAAAAAAATGCCTAGAAAGAGTGGATTTGGAGTCAAAATCTTAAAATGTTCATCCATTCACTCATTCACATTTACTAAAATTCCACTATGTATCTGGCCCTGTTTGGGGTGCACAGGGACAGACATCACTGCAGTTTCTGCAGAGCATGCAGCCTGCTCACTTCAGACTGAAGGTCTGACAAGATCAAATAGATGGAGTCCCAGGCAGCATGAGGCTCAGTGATCGAGCAATATCACAGACATGGAATCTATTGTACATTTTTTATTGTCATGACAAAATGTTTGCCCAAAGAAACTTGAGAAAAAGGGAGGGGGTTTATTCTGGATAACTATGGGGGTGTAGTCCATGGTGGCAAGAGGACATGGGAGTAGAAGCATGAGGGGCTGGTAACACTGAGTCTGCTCTCAGCAAACAAGAGCAATGAGCCATCTTTCTCCTTTCCTTCAGTCAGGACCCTGCCCAGAGAATGGTGCTGCCCATGTTTCAGGGTAGTCTTCTCTAGTCAGCTAAACCTTTCTGGAAACACCCTTGCACACACACAGAGAATCTACCATGATTCTAAATCCAGCCAAACTGATGCAGTGATAGCGATGCAGATCCACCATCACAGGGCAACTGGAACATGAAAGAGTTGGTGTTGGGGCTTGAGACCTGGGCACAGAAGACTCTTAGCCGAGGTAAATTATGTAAAGCTCATTCCGTAGGCTGGTTGGTTAAACAGCTTACCTTTGACTTAATGGACATTTTAGCTTGAAGAATTGAATGGTTTACTGTCAGCCAAAGCATTCCAATGGTATATTAACTATGCTATAGGACCGTAATCTTCAGGAGACTGAGGCCTTGTGCTGTCTCTACAGCTGTATCTGTGACTGTCCAACTGTTCTCCATGCACCTGAGTCTCCACATGGATACTTTGCCACCACAGGACCTTTCCCAGAACTTCCTTCTCTGCCTGCTTAATAAACAGATCATTCTCCAGATCTCAGATGAGCCATTATTTTATTCTCAAAATTTCCCCCGATCTGTACTCCAACCTAGACCTACTCACATGTGTAGTGTCTATAAAGGTCTGTTTGTGACTCCTTAATTGCTTTTTCTGGCTATCCTTGAGGACAAGGACTCTCTTGTTTATAGTTTCATTTTTGGTGCCTGGTACATGACAGACATGCACTAAGTGTTTATTTTAAAGACAAAGAGAAAGAATCGGATGGGGGGAGGTGAATATATTCTGTGCAGGCTTCCTGTGCAGTGGTTCTCAGCCTGGGGGTCACGACTCCTTTGAGTGACATAAAATATATTTGTATTATAATTCATAACAGTAGCAAAATTACAGTTATGAAGTGACAATGAAATGATTTTACGGTTGGGGTCACCACAACATGAGGAACTGTATTAAAATGCCGCAGTACTAAGGAGGGTGAAAACCACTGCCTTGCTGATCTGGAGGACCGACCAGTCCTTTGCTCCTAGAGTCTTCTCCACTGGGCTCCAGGATGGGAAATGGCTCTGTTGGTTTTCACCAGCTAATCAGGGTCAGAGCAAGGTCTGGTCTCAGATCACAAAGGCAAAGGTATTACATTGAATGGGGTTTTCAGGTTGACAGGCAGTGAGTTTCAACTCTATGTGAATGAAGGGGTTAACACTCAAATGACAGAAGAGACAGCCTGGAGAAAATTCCCTTATCACAGTGGTCTCTGAAACTGTGGAAGGTTAGAATGAGTGGGCTGATGAATCTGTCCTCCCTCCCTGCTTATGACTTTGAGATGAGCCCCATCCACAGGTGGAAAAATTGGAGCAAATTATCTCTCAAAAAGCTTCCAAGGAGTGCTTTTAAGTTCTCTGTCTCTGGGGGAAGAACAGAGGAAAACTAGAGCCATTCACGCTCCTGCTCTGCTGATGTGTGCAATTTTGCTGCAGGCTGGAGATGGCTCTGGGGGTGGTGCTGTTTCCTGGCCCACTCTCCTACCCTTAGATGATGCTCACAAGGCCTTCTCTGCTAGAGAAGGGACACTCTGTAGGACATTTCCTGTTTTAATCTGGTAATGTTTTGTGAACCCCGTGAATCAAATGTACCAGGCTCCAAAGATTGGGGCAAGTTTTATGAGTCATCCAGAGCTATTTGCTTTCAGTCTTTTTCCTTCCTTCTCTCCAGGGAGGACCTTCACAGAGCTACTCAGAAGCCATGATGTCAAATCTGACTCCTTTATCTCAGGTCAAGGAGTGGCATGGCTTCTTCTAGCCAGATCCCTCATACAGCATGAAAATTATGACTGGACAAGACTGTCTACACAGCCAGCACCCAGATTCAGTTCCAGGAGCTGAGACTGAACAAACAAGGTGTCATTTTTAGTGTAAATAATCCGTGGGGGATGTACATAGATCCACATGGTTGTGGAAGACTAGTCTGAGACAGCTTCCTTCTACCCTGCCCAAATCTCTCCAGTGTGCCACTGGGCAGACATAGCCTGCATGCAGATTCCTTTTCTGAGGCACAAAGTTTTTTGATTGAAAAACAAGCAAAATACTATGTGGAAGGACAAGCAAATAGTGGAGTTTTAAAAATAATTTGATGATTAAATTAATAGTCTTAATCACGTAATTATAGAGCCTAATAGACTTGTCACTACCTACAGAGCATTTGAAATGACATTGGCTAGATCATCATGGTCCACTTAGTTTCATTTTCCTGAGAGTATTCCAGTATCAAGCTCTAAACTTAAGTTAGTTATCTACAAGCTGTAAATCTGAGAAATTGGACTTCTGTTAAAATGCAATGTACAATTTGAACATGCAGATGTTCAGTAGAAGAGGACAACTGGATAATGTATGTAATCGAATATGGCCCGTGCTTGTATCCACGTTGAGGCGGTCCAAATAGAAAGGACTTTCTACAAGGGAAGGTCTGGGGTGGGGTGGGTGGGAGCACTGATATCTATGCCTTAATCAGGGAGGATTTGTCCTTGAACCTCATGGAGTATAGGCCTAGCTCTCAAACCCCATCGTTTAGTCATACAGTTTCTGGGTCCCTTCTTCCTTTGACCAAGTGAAGCTACAGCATTATCTTTTCCAGGTTTGCGGCCCATTCATTCAAACTCAAATCCTTTGAAGTCCTTGAATTTTGTGATGCTTACAAGCCCTGGTCAGGATTGATGTTAGAACAGAACCTAAGGCAAAGCTCAGTTTATCAAGCGCTTTCTTCTTCTCTATGTCTCTGGAAAGAAGGCAACGAAGCCGTAGGGAAGGCTGCAGCTCAGGTGGGGTATAGCACCAAGCCAGGACGGGGGGTAAAAAGACAAGAGGAGGCAGTACTACTACCTTATACAAACCCTGTAGAGAAGGCTGCAGCTCAGGTGGGGTATAGCACCAAGCCAGGATGGGGGTAAAAAGACAAGAGGAGGCAGTACTACTACCTTATACAAACCCTGTAGAGAAGGCTGCAGCTCAGGTGGGGTATAGCACCAAGCCAGGACCGGGGGGGGGGGGGTAAAAAGACAAGAGGAGGCAGCACTATTACCTTATACAAAGCAGTCTGCAGGAGCTTATCATGATAAGTGTTCAGAGCCAGGAGCAGGGTGTTGGTGAGATTACTGTGCATCTCAGTCATCCGATCAGAAGATCATAGCAATTCCCCAAGTGAGAGATGGTAGCCCAGGATTATACCTAGGTTTAGATTACCAAGCAGATAAAGGTATACATTCTAGAATATTAGAAATATTGAAGAATATGTGGGCTTGGGATGGAGATAATGGTGTCCTCAAGATGGTAGACATAGTCTTTGAGACCTCTAGGATATAACTTGGAAATTAGGGACTTGGGAGATCACACCTAGAGACAGTGCAGAGTAGAGGAGTCATGACACGGTGATGACTCATCTCAATTATCAACTTGACTAGAGTTGAATTCACCTAGGAGACACACCTCTTAGAAGTGTCAGTGTGGGTATTTATAAAGACGTATAACTGAGTATAGAAGATCCATCCTGGATGAGAGTGATACCACCCATGGGCTAAAGTCCCAGATTGAATAAAAACGGAGAAAAGAGATGCTCATG
>JADRCD010222425.1:0-20259 GCA_019843815.1 Montemys delectorum | reverse complement strand
TCTCTCTCTCTCTCTCTCTCTCTCTCTCTCTCTCTCTCTCTCTCTCTCTCTCTCTCTCTGTCTCTTAGGTTTTCCTAGACAGGGTTTCTCTATGTAGCCCTGGCTGTCCTAGAACTCACTCTGTAGTCCAGGCTGACCATGAACTCAAACTCACTTTGTAGTCCAGGCTGACCTTGAGCTCAGAAATCAGCCTGCCTCTGCCTCCCAAGTGCTGGGATTAAAAGGCGTGCGCTACCACTGCCCGGCTTCTCTCTCTCTTTTTAAACTTACTGAGGAAAATAACTGCCAGTTAGGGGCCTTATTTCAGTGTGCTGACTCAAAATCTAGAGATAAGCTGGGAAGGGGAGAACAAACTGAATCCTTGTCATTGCTTCTAGATCTGAGTTTGTTTTTGAGAACTTGCATGGCGAATGGGGGCTATAAAGCCCTGGCTTTGAGGTTGTTCTACTGAAAAATACCAAATACTTGTGAGAGGCTGGCAGGCTGCCTCCGGATTGCTCTGGGCTAAGCCTCAGAACACCTACTCAGCGCATTGAAGGCAAAAAGGGGAACTAGCAGTAAGAAATGCTTTCCCCACAAAAACATTACATTTTTGGGGGGACTATGTGCTTCACAATGCTCTGCCAGCAACAAGACTCAGTTTTGATATCTAGTTATGGGTGCTGAGACTTTCTGCACTTCATTAGTTTTCCTTTTGCAGGAACATGGAAATTCTAAGAGGGAACTGAGAATGTGGCTAGCTCTTGAGAACGTTCTGTGTACCTATGTGCTAGTGTGGCTGCCTGGGCTGCCATCACAGCAGATCAGTTATACTGGCTCTTCCATGGAGAAAGAGCATCCATAAAATTCTCATATAAAAAGGACATCCAAGTGTCACTTGTCAGTTCCCACTCCACGTCACCAATTGTGCAAGAGATTGTAGGTTTCAGCTGGTGCAGCCTGGCCCTGCTCCACTGTAATCCACTCTCTTCCTTGGCAGAGGCAGCTGGCTCTCTTCTGTGCCAAGTGTCTGGGCCCTTGGGAGATGCCTTGGATTCACTCACTGGTTCTTGTAGGGGAATTGGGCTCTTCTTTCTGTTAACATTACAATGGCTTAGAGAAGGAAAAGGAAGCCTTGGTGTACCTGAGGTAGACACGTCTGCAGGTCTTTCTCCCCACTGCTCTGCTGTTCCTTTCTCCCAAAAGAGTCTTGCTGAGGTCCTCCTGTGGAAGGAAGAGATAGTTGAAGGATGTATCTTTCCCTCCTGTTCCAAGTCCAAATAGGTTTCTATTCACACCCTAAATACGTGCATGTCCCTGGGTTAATCTGTAAAAATGCAGCCTATAACTCCTTGCCTAAGCTAGACTTAAACTTCAGTAGAAGACAGCGATATGTGCCATTGGTGGTATGGTATCAATTCCAAGGAGGAGAGAGAGGAGAAGGAGGGGGAAAGAGGAGAACGCATGTACAAGGGACAGTGTCTCTCACACTTCCTGTATCTCCGTGATTCCTCTGGGACATAGAGTTCCAACTTCCACCTCAGGAGCTTATTTGGTCCTAGAATAAGAACAGGGACCCACCCAAGTGAGAAGAGAACAGTCTTTGGATATAGGCAGGCTCAGTTACTTAATCAACCATTGCCATTCCGGGTGCGACTGACTTCGAACAGCAAGTGTGGAAGCAGAAGCCACCAGCAGATCCACGTGGAGACCAGATCTACATCCACCAAAGTTCCCCCATTCCCCTAAGGTCCCTGTTTCTAAAGTCTGAAGGCTGACATTCTTCTCTCTGTTTTCCAACTTTGGAGACCACAAAGTTGAATCAAACAAGAAAGGGCCAGAGGGCTGGAAGAAGATCACACGAATGAAACGAACAACAGAATTAGGAGGGCTGTCTGTCTTCAGAAGCTGGACCAGCATCTGCTCCACTGAGCCTAATCAATGTATCTGAGCTGACGAGTTTCTTGAGAGCTGAGGTCATTCCGATTTAGTCTCCCACACCATCCTTTGATGCCAGCGTGGGACCCTGCCAGGTGCTCAGTAAGGAAGCTTTTGTTCTGGAAACCTCAAGGACAAATGAGCCAGACACCAAAAATCAGATCAGAATTCTGCTTCCTTGCCCACTTTAAATAGAAGATAAGATGTTCTTTTTTAGACAAATACACCAGATTAAATTTACTAAGTTATTGTATCAACAATAAATACCATGTTATGCCAACACAAAATATGTCTTTATTGTTTACTCAATCTCTCCACTTTGCACAGATTTCAAATAAAATTAAACAGATGTCTTTTAGCCCCATTTTATTCTCTTCAAAAATATAGACTTCAAAAAATATCCATTTATACTTAGAAAGCATTTGCTGAGCATTAATCTGTCTGTCTGTCTGTCTGTCTGTCTGTCTGTCTCTCTCTCTCTCTCTCTCTCTCTCTCTCTCTCTCTTCCTCCTTTCCCCCCTCTCTCCAGTCTCACTATGTAGCCTAAGTAAGCTCAGCTCAGACAATAGAGACAAAGCTAGCCTTGAAAGCCGAGGCAATCCCCCTATCTCAGCTTCCCAAGTGTTGCGATTGTAAGAGTGAGCTTGCACATTTGGTTTTGACCAGCTGCAGACTCATCTTACTTCCTATTCTATCTCCCCAATAATGAAAATATGTACAGATATTTATATAGCACTACTGGATACATATTGTAGCAAGGACTATTCTATCATAAATGTAGTGAAACTTTTACATTTTACAAATAATTTTTCACTTTCTTTCCCTAGAAAATTCACAACCTCATGATGAAGTAATTTTTATTTTCAACATTTTATAAATGAAAACACTAAGGCTTAGGGATTCACCTAAATTGACACCTAAAATGAAGTCCCAAGTTCAGGTTCCTGACCCCAGTAGCACTGTAGGATTACCATCTTTTATACTTGATGTATAAAACCTCCATCCTTGCTATTGAAAGTCGAGGTAAGTTACTGTGGCTGTGCTAAGCAGGTCCAGTACTTGCCTTGGGTTCCATCCCAGCACTGCATTAACTGGACCTGATGTTGCACACTGGTAATCTCAGCACTTATGAGGCTGAGGCAGGAGGATAAGAAATTCAAAGTTATCCCTAGCTATAAAAAGAGTCTGAGGCCAGTTTGGGCTACTGGAGACCCTCTCTGTCTCTACCTGTCTCTCTCTAACACACACAAACACACCACACACACACACACACACACACACACACACACACACAATCAAGGTTGATCATGAACATTGATCCTGGAGCATTCAAACACACTACTCTTTATACTGTATTCCAGGCATTGGGAAACCACCAGGGAGAAGATCTGAGTGCTCTTTCAGAGTCTTTTAGGCCTGTGCAGCCAGACAGTCAACCATAAGGCCAGGCTTGTTTTTAATTCAGGTCTCCATTTTGCTATTTAAAATTCCACCACAATTATGCTATTATGTATTCTTAGTCTCCAGAAGTATACAAGCCTGATAGCAGGTGTGAGTGGTCATCCCACAGTGCAAAGTGAAGAGACACTGGTTCCAGGTTAAGATCTAACGGATACTGTTGCTGGAGAATCCAAAGTTCCTGCTGGGCAGTGGTGGTACATGCCTTTAATCCCAGCACTTGGGAGGCAGAGGCAGGTGGATTTCTGGGTTTGAGGCAAGCCTGGTCTACAGAGTGAGTTCCAGGACAGCCAGGGCTATACAGAGAAACCCTGTTTTGAAAAACTCAAAAAAAGAAATTAAAAGAAAAAGAGAATCCAAAGTTCTCCTCTCCAATTGTGTCTCTTGGTTCTCTCTGAGCTCATCGGCCAGTGGGAAGCAAAGCATGAACATGGTTGATATTTTAGAAGACTCTTCTAAGACAGCTATGGCTGCTTTAGAGGGACACCTCTGTCCCTGCCAGACATAGTTACAGAAGGAGGTCAGGAGAGAGGAGGTAGAAGCCTCACCACAGAGGAGGACATATTTTTCCTATGGAGCGGTCCTGTGGAGGGGAGAGGTAAGCTCTTCAAACATGACTGGATTGTCTCCCCTGACATTGTTTCATTGTTAATTAGTGTTTTAGCATGCCCTGCATGCCAGACTATGTGCTAAATGATAGGAGTGCAGTGCTGAATTAAAATCAGAACTGGACCCAAAGACTTCTTTGATTCCTGGCAGAGAGGAAAGGGAGTGGAGTTTAAGTTGGATAATGGTTTGAAAAAGAGCAGAAAGATGCAGATAAAAAAATTTGATTGACGGTTGCCATGGTGAGAGGGTGAATGGCAGTCCCGGACAGTCGTCAGGTAGACTAAGGATGCATGAGAAGGTCAGGGAGAGAGTGCTTTTATCTGACAGGAATGGTTGCTACTTAGAAGTTCAGCCATTGCTGAGTCAGACTGGGATTAAATCAAATTATACATTCAACCAATTAAGCTTCTTACTCACCAGGAAGTGGGGGCCAGATGAGTTAAAGATACATTTCCCCCTCGCACATCTGTCTTGAATATAATTTGCTATGAATTCAAGATTTTATGACTGTATAGAAGGCACCTTTGAATCCCTGTTCATTATCATTTCAGCCTTTATTGGAGGTCACAGGCTGATTGCCTAGTCATATGGTTAGTTTCCCATGTCTCTTGGCTAGTGTACCAATAGCCACAGTACGTGCCCTGCCTGAAAGCAAACAGGACAGAGCCATGGCCTCAGAAGCAACTCTGGGGCAGCCAGTGAGGAACTGGAACTGGTGGATAATTCTTCATCTTTCTTTCCTCGGGGGACACATCTGAGGGGTAGTCTTAAGAATTCTATGAAAATTCGGTCCTCAGCCCTTTGTTCCTACATCTTCTTGCAATGACAGGGACCCCAACCACCCAATAAGCTGCTCTGCCGTGTGGGAACGTGTGCCTGAGACCAGACATCACAAAAACCCTGTTACTGGTGCTACCTACAACTCTGTAGACCACGATGTGTATCTGTACACTACTAGCCCTTCTCAAAGGCTCCGACACAATTTCCCTTGTACCAAAGCAGTCTTCTGGAGCTGTGGGGTTGTATCAGGAGGCACACCATTACTGTTATCCACAAAATTGGGCCTTTCAAGGCAGGAGCAGTATTTAAGTGGGCCTGACTCCAACATCCCTAAAAATAACCAGGTGACAGTTTTCCTGAATCTTCATAAAGCCTATCCTCTCTACAGTTCATGTGTCTTACAAGTCCTTGAGCAAACCATGAGCCATTATTTGTCCTGTGTGAACAGTATAAAGTCATGCCACCAGTGGTCCTATATGGGACAGTAAGACCATACACCTGCCTAATGAATTACGCAACTGGAACAGGAGAGTGGTAGCTGTCCTGTGGGCAAACTGTGCGCACTCTAACCACATGGTCTGAGTGCTGTGGTCAGCTCTACACAAACTCCATCGTTCAATCCTCAATTCTAGTTAAAATGGAAAACAACTCACATGTCAAATTAATATTAGTATATTGTGCCCATAAAGGCTTATTTCTACTCTCTGGCTACAGCATACATGTGGTATAGCACAAGACTAGTAAATTGCTCATTAACATAATTAGCACCACCACTTTGTCTGCTGTTGGTCTTTATGAGTGGTACCAACTTCTGGCATGTCCACAGGATGCGGCACTCTTCAGACTTACTAACTTGGGGCAGTTTCAGAGCTATCTGCCTGCATGCCCTACTGTGATAAATTTTACACTATAAGCCAAGGCTATAAGAATATTGATTTCAATTATCCACTCTGGAATCAGGTTGTTGTTTACTGGGTAAGTTGCTGAGTCTGCAGATAGTCTTGGGAAGTACATTTTATCCAGAACTCCATATTACCTGACTCCCATATGCTTTGAGTCTCCAGCGAAAGCCTAATTTTACACTGTGTCCAAAGGCCCTCAGTATGTCTAAATATTTTAATTTCTACATGGTACAACCACCTAAGTAATTTCCAGGAATGCATTTTTGGGGGACTGAAGGGTCAGAATTGTCTGTCTTTGCTCCTGGGTACTTGGCTGTTTTGAATTGATGACATTTCATAGTAATGACTGACTGCCTTTGGTCAATCTCTTCCTTTTCCACTCATTTCTTCCCATTGATTGTGGATGGATAGCCTTCACTAGCTTTCTGTCCATTGTATTCTGAAGATGACATATCCTTTTTTTGTCTGTCAAGTATCAAACTGCTTTGTCTATCACCATGATTATGGTGAAGTAGTGGTGGTTTGTTGCAGCTGGCCCTTATTTGGGCACCACATCTTTTCCCTGCATCTCCTCCCATCATTTCTGGTATGGACTGGTGGCTTGATGGCTTTGCCTCTGCCCCTGCTGTGGTGCATCCTCTTATGGTGGGTCTTCTGGTGTCACAAAAATGTACCCTCTGCTCCCTTCTCCAGTCTTCTACTTTAGCCAAACAAAAACAAAAATAAAACAAACAAAACAAAAACAAAGCCAAACAACCCAGCTAATAAACAAAAGCAGCTCTTCCTCCAGCATTGGTTCATTCAATGTCTATTTGGAAACATCTAAGCGCCATGCTTGGGGCTTTCACATCCTCTGGGCTTCTCAGCAGAATGTTAAATCTCACATCATGAGAAAGTAACCCCAGGTCAGTGAAGTCTTGACTGTCCAGCCTTGGCCTCCTTTCAGCCCTCCTGAGTAAGGACTTTGAATCCCACTCCCAGTGCTACAGCCCTTGTTTCTAGGGCACACGTCGGCTGCTCAATGGAAGGTCTTGAGTATGGAATCCTGACTCTCTTCACCAAGCTCAGCAAACTCCTGGCAGACTCATATGCTGGAGTTTAACCCCAGTTATTAGCCTGACAGCTAGGACTAGAGTCAGGGAAGATCTTGGTAAGAGGCTGATGACTTTAACTGATGTCTTTTGGGCTTCTTCAGTGTTCTCCAACAGAGTGAAAATGGTTCATGGGGACCGTCTGAAACAATGTCTTCAAGATTGTTCACCCAAATGTCCCAAATTCACCCCTTAGGATCCCAAAGTTGTCCTTATCAGAATTCTAGCTTTGAAACAACAGGCCTGCTTTTGCTTAGCATTTAGTATCCTTTAAGCTCTGGGTCTGTCCCAGATCTTCAGGGTGTTGGCCAGCTATGTGTGCCTCTCCACTAAAGGAGATAAATGTTCCTTTAACTTTAACTGCTTGTCATCAGTGTCCCACAGTTTCTCATTATCCATCTTCAATGGATCAGTACAATCTAGCTGAGCCCAGTCAGCTCTGCAGACCATAAAGAACGTTTTCCTTCAACTTCTTCACATACTTGAACCATTGCACTGTTTGTAAAAGTGACTTCCTTAGGTCTGTGAGGACATGATCCCATTACCACAGGAGAACTTGTTAGCAGATAACCTAAAGTTTGTGTTGGGACGTATGGGAACTATCCATGTCTCCCAGTCACACTGAAAACACCCTCTTTGTCTGATAAATAACAAGGATGCCAGTCTCAAATTCTTATTTTACTTTTCTGAGGACTCTCAGGACTACCTGTGTTCATTGGGCCCCTTTGGAAGTAGGCATGAAGATTGGATCAAGCTTGGAAGAGATTTGTTAGCGGTGGAGGGCATGGGGCAATCAAGAAGAAAAGCTTTCATTTATTTAAAGGGTTACAATGCAAACAAGTTATTTTCCTACTACTAGTGACTGGAATCAGAAAGAAATTAGGGCAAGCATGTTCCTGAGGTACACCAGTGTCCTCTGACCTGCAGCTTTGCCTCAGGTTCTTTACTATAGATGTCTAAAATTTTCATAAAACTACACAATTGTGTCTGTGTGTATGTGTGTGGTGTATTCATGTGCACATATTTGTATGTGTGTGGATATGCACACATGTATGTGTAGAAGTGCATGTGGAAGTTAGAAGTTGATGTCAGACTTCTTCCTTGGTTAGTTTTCATTTTGTTATTTGAGATAGGATCTCATAGGGAGCCTGGAGTTCACCTATTCTGCTAGACTGGCAGCCAACAAACTTTGGAGACCTTCCTGTTTCTGCCAGCCCAGAACTAGGATCAAAAGCATACTCTACCATGCCTAACATTTGTCCTAGGGACCCAAACACACTCCCCATCCTTGGACAACTAAGACCTACCAACTGAGCCATCTCCCCAGCCTCCCTTCCCACTCTCCTCCACTGGAATGGGATTTGTAAAAGAACTGACCAACTGGGCCCACATCTCCTAGCTTCCTTCTCTTTTTCCTTTGCAAGTGCTTGGTCCACTAAATTTTGCACATCTAACATTTTCCAGGAATGTGGAGGGGATTGTTTGTTTGTTTTGTTTTGTTTTGTTTATTTGTTTTTGAGGACCACATTAACAAAGTCTTTGTGAGGTCCCTAGCTGCTCTCTCTTGTGGTAATTTACTTGTTGGCCATTTTGTTGGCTTTTCTGTCTTCACTGCCTACCCATTCAACTCTCTTACAACAATCTACTTGCACCCTTGTGTTGTCTCAGAGGGGATTTATGGTGGAAAACAAAGAAAGGGAGAAACAAACAAAAACCAAAAACCTCTGTTTCTTGTGTAACTTCTGTACATAATTATTAAAAATTCTTATATTGGAGATGATCTTTCTTTTCTGCTTTGCTCATTTTAGAGTTATACTCAGCTATAACACGTCACTTATGATTATCTCTTCCTTCTAGAAGGATCTTGAAAGCCTCACTTCTGCACCATTCCCTATCCTTGCCTGTAGACTCCTAAGTCCTAAACCTGAAGAATGGCAGGCATCAGCCTTGGCCCAGATCAGTCTCCCGTCCTGTGGTAAAGGGCAGTGTGAGACTGTGTCTATTAATATGAGGGTGCTTCTGCTTCATTGTAAGTAAATGGATTTAAGTAAGGGTCCGAGGAAATGGCTCAGAAATTATAAGCCCTTGGTCTGCCATCATGAGGACCAGAGTTCAAATTTGACCTTTCATATGACAAATCTTGACTCCCTTCAATGGCAGGTCCAAGATGAGTGGAGACAGGACCCCACATGAACCTCAAGTTTATGAACAGACCCTTAGAGGTATATGGAGAGTAAAGGAAGCTCACAGGCATGCAACCCCTCCCAACACACACACACACACACACACACACACACACACACACACACATCTGCACATAAACATGGAGAAACTAATTAATTAAAAATAATTTGGGGGACCGGGTGGTGGTGGCACATGCCTTTAATCCCAGCACTTGGGAAGCAGAGACAGGTGGACTTCTGAGTTCGAGGCAAGCCTGGTCTACAGAGTGAGTTCCAGGACAGCCAGGGCTACACAGAGAACCCTGTCTCGAAAAACCAATAATAATAATAATAATAATAATAATAATAATAATAATAATAATAATAATAATTTGGGGGCCTGGTGGTGGTGGCATGTGCCTTTAATCTCATCCTCCAGGAAGTAGAGGCAGGCAGATATCTGTGATGTTAAGGGCCAACCTGGTGTACAGAGCAAGTTCCAGGACAGCCAAGCTACTCAAAGAAACCCTAGCTCAACAAAACAAGACAAAACAAAACAAAACAAACAAAAGGTAATTGGAGGAGGAGATTGTTACCCCTCCTCTCTAAGGGTTCTAATAATACTGTCTCAAGATTCTTGAAAAACCTTTTATTTTTTTTTACAGAATTTCTCTCCTGCTATGCAACAGTATCCTCAAAATTACTAGTGGACAGTGACACAGACTATGGTCTGTTTCCCTGAGATTTAATGTTCTGCCACACTCCTTCCCTTTGAATGCTGGTGTGAACTCTAGCTCCAGCTTTGTGTTGCAGTAATTTCCAACCTACCTCCCCTAAAACCCTTCCTTTGGAGTCCAAACAGAAAATGCACTTTTGCCCACACATATCTGAAAGTGCCAGTGAGCACAAGTGTATTCAGGACATGTGCTCTGCCTTATTCTTCACAGTTCCCAAAGACACACATGCAAAAGTAAAATGATGGGGAAAAAAATAACAAAAGGAGAACAAACAAGAACTGGAAAAGAAATAACAAGAAGGTGGTAAAATGTAATAATAGACCCAGCAGTGAACAAGGCCTCTGCACATGTGTACTGTGACCTAACAGGAGAGGGAACATAATGAAAAGCCAAGGAGATGGGAACAGAGCTGGTTGCCGTCATCCAAACACAAAGCCACACAATAGCAGCCAAGAAAACCACAGGAAATTTTCCACATTAAAGATAGAGAGTGCCATTTAATTAAATGCCTTTATTGTCAAATAAATAGAAAGGACTCTGAAAGTTGCTCTTAGTCATCTGTGTGCTTTCTGATGTCCTTAGAAGAAACATGTGAACCTGGTTGAACCAGTTAATTTGTTTTTCTATCAATGCCCGAGGAAAGACAGCCTCATGATAGTGCAGTAAGTATTACCTGTGACCCCCCTAACCATCAGGATGCATGGTGGCAGTAGTTAGTAATGTCAGAAGGCAGTGGCTCTGTGGCAATGTAATAGTACAGAACTAGCAAGTGGGTGTGTTGGGGGGGGGGGTGCAGAGCTGACAGGAATGCCAGCATTACATGCCTTACTGCCCTTGTCCCTAATTACACTTTGCCTTTAGCTACTCATTTATAATAAAGTGTCCCAAAACAGTGGAGCATGGCAAATTTCAGAAGAGACACTGGCAAGAGCAGCACAGAATGGCTCTCCACAGTCTATATAATATCCCAGGGGAAGCAGGTAAGGCTCCTAGAAGAATGAAGATCCAGGTATATCTGACAGTGCTGTCAGGAAGAGCCAGGGGCTGCTCAAGGCAAAACACATCAATCATTTACAGGGATTTTCAAGTGCAGCTTAACGCTCTCAGGAAACAGCACCCAAACCCAATCAGCAGCAGGCACTGGATGAAAGCCTTGCTGGGATTGGCTCTGCTCTCCTTTTCACTCTCCAGGCATCACATGCAAACCACGACCACTCCAGTCTTCACCATAGTTCAAGCACCTCTATTTCTTACCTTCTGACTGATAGCTGGGATAAATGCTGTCCCATTTACTATAGTATTTCTCAAGGATCCTGGCTATCTAAATGGAATGGAATGGAGTCATTCCTCTGCTGATGACCTTCTTGGCAAGGTTCTCCTAATGTGCTTCAAATAAAGTCCAAAGTTTCTCACCAGACTCATGGTTCCCTAGGACGTCCACCCTCAGGTAGTCTGGGAACCAAGAGGTTGATCAACAGTTAGGAATGTGGACCAGAGTTATGTGCACATGCATCCAGACATACATACACAAACACACGTCATAATTAAAACTACTCTGCGCTCTTTGCTGAACTCATCTTTTGCTCCCGTTTTTTAACATACATCAGGCACACAGAGTATTTGGGCTTTTGGTTTTTTTTTTCCTGAGTTCACTTTCACTTGGGGCCTTTGTACTTCTAAATGTCTCCATGTAGATCTTGTGCAGGACTTTATTCCAATATCTCTTCCTCATCCAAGGTTTTATTTTTGAATGTATGTATAGTACCTCTCTCATGCTCTTTGGTACCACATCCTTCATTGTGAAGAAGAATCATTTTCTCTCACATTACTTTCTTTTATTATCTTCATGGCATTGCTCACTAATTGACACCACCTCATGTTTGGATGTATTTTCTGACTCCCCCCATGTCTGTAATGCAAACTTAAAGAGAGGACATTCTTGGTTCCCAGTACCTATTATATTAATACACACTCAGATTGCATTCGTTGAGTGGATGAATGAATGAATAAGTCAATGAAGAAACAAAGAAATCGATTGGAACTGTTTTCTGTCCT
Source organism: Montemys delectorum (assembly GCA_019843815.1). Lineage (NCBI taxonomy): Eukaryota > Metazoa > Chordata > Mammalia > Rodentia > Muridae > Montemys > Montemys delectorum. The sequence goes on along the minus strand of JADRCD010222425.1, from coordinate 8,548 downwards.
CCTACAAAAATAAGCCCTGCCATTCTTAATTCAGTAGGAGGCTTAGTAAATATGTCTGGGGAATATGTATGGTGTTTGAAGGGGCAGCATAAAATTTCTGGGGCATATCACTCTCTGGGAGTAAAATTCTCAATGATTAATGAACTCATTCATACAATTTGAAGAAAAAAAATGACATTTAAGCCACATTTCTCTAATGGAATGGAACCTTCCATGGACCAGTGGGTTACACTTATGCAAATCTAATATCAGGACCTAGGTAGGAAAATGAGCATCCCCAAACCTTCTCTGATGTCTCCCTGAATGCACAGAAGAACAGCCAGAAGTTCCTGAGAAGCGGGGCAAGATGGAGGAGGCTGCATGTCTGAGTGTTTGTGTCTATCCAGTATTTATATCCCAAGCTCTAATAATTCCCCTAGTAGATCTGGAACAGGAATCTTTGGGAGGCAATTAGGTGATGAGGGTGGAGCTCTCATGAATGGGCTGCCTTGCCTCATCTGCTTCCCGAAGACATTACTAGAACATAGCCAGCTATGAGAAACAAATGCCAAGTGTCTGAGCCCCTTGATCTGAGTTGTGAAAAAGAGACTTCTGTTGTTTATAAGCTGTCCAGTCTCATGTGCTTTGTTGTATCAGCCTGAATGCGCAACAGAAGATTTTAGTAAGGCTTGATATTGGGATCAATGCCTGTGTATGAGAAGACAAGAAAGAATGGAACAGAGAGAGGTTGATCTAGTTCAGTCTCTTTGAAGAGAACTTGGCTGCTCCAAGAAGCATTCTGTCCCAAAATGTTGTTTCTTCTATCTTTAAACCAGGGTCCTCAATCTTGATATTACCTGTTGGGCCAGTTATCAGATGTGAAAAGCTCTGGAAAGAGTTGTATCTTTCAGTCAAATGACTCTGCTGAGCAAAGGGGAACCTCAAAAAGATGCTATCTGTCTCAGACAGTAGTGAGGGTATTCAGCCATATAGAGAAATCTGGGAAGCATACCCTAACAACTACCGTATGTGAGCCCATAGAGGAATGAACTTCATCTCTCCCACCAAACACTGAGTGAATGGGGAACACTTGCTCCCTGCTTTGAACCAACATTAGAAAACATGTCAGTCCAGAGTCAGCCTGAAACACAACATTTAGCAGCTATGCTTATTTTATTTTATCAAGTTTAAGGAAGCCAGGTGTTTGCCCCACCCCCAATTTAGGTCCTTTATTTCTTTTTGTATATTAAGTCATGAATTTGTAGGGAATGCGCTCCCACAACTCAGGCTCCTTCACATCAGTCCTCACAAATGTGCTGCTCTGGGCCGAGCAGGATGGTGCTTCATCCGAGCTCAGGTGCCTTTCCCTGGGCATCCATGGTAACACTTACAGGACATTCCTTTTGATTTTTTTATTATTTTTTTAAATTTTTTTCTTAGATATTTTCTTTATTTACATTTCAAATGTTTTCCCCTATCCCATCCCCCTCCCCCTGCCTCTATGAAAGTGCTCCCTCCACCCACTCACTCCCATCTTCCCCCCCCACCCCCGGGCATTCCCCTACACTGGGGCATTGAACAGCCTCAGGCTCAAGGGTCTCTCCTTCCACTGATGTCCAACAAGGCCATCTTCTGCCACATCTGCTGCCAGTGCCACGGGTCATTCACTCCATGTGTACTCTGGTTGGTAGCCCAGTCCCTGGGAGCTCAGGAGTTGGAGGTCTGGCCTGTTGACACTGTTGCTCCCTCCATGGGGCTGCAACCCCCCCCCCCAGCTCCTTTAGTCCCTTCTCCATCTCCTCCATCAAGGACCCCTGAGCTCAGACCAATGGTTGGCTGTGAGCTTCCTCCTCTGCATTTGTCAGGCTCTGGCAGAACCTCTCAGGAGACAGCCATATCAGGCTACTATCAGCAAGCACTTCCCAGCATCCACAATAACAGTACCATTCCCTTCGTGTCTACAATGTCACCCTTCTTTTACATTCACAAGTCTATATTCAGAGGAACACCTCCTTGTTTCCTAAAAGGCTTGGAGAAATCATAGTGGCTACTTCCCTCTTTCCCCAAAGATGGCTTTGGTTAACTAGTTTTTAGAAACACCATTGGCCACTCCAGCTTTAATAATGCAGAATTGGCCAATATATATATTTAAGATGTGTAATGTTTTGGTAACAGCAAACCATCAAATACTAATCTCTTGGTAGCAATGTAAAATGTTCATCACCAGCAAGCTTGTTAAGTCATCTCTTCCCCTTGGGTATGCCTATCTCAGTAGTTCTCAACCTTCCTCATGCTGTAATCCTTCAATATAACTCCTCGTTATGGTGATCCCCAACCATAAAATTATTTTTGTTGCTACCTCATGATGGTAATTTTGCTACTGTTATGAATTATAATGTAAACATCTGATACATAGGATGGTCTTAGGTGACCCCTGTGAAAGGATCACTTTATGCCCCAAGGAACTAAAACTCACATGTTGGGAACCTCTGATGTATCTGATATGTGTGTGCATGTATATACATGTGTGCAAATGTACACTTATGCTCTACTCTCTGAGCAAATTTCAAGCATGTCTTATTGCTAACAATATTTACCGTGCCCACACGTGAGTTCTTCACGGAGCTCGCCCTCAGCGTCCTTAGCTTGTTCCTTGGTGTTCCTCGGTTTGGTTTGTTTCCACTTTGGAATTGGAAAGTTCTATTTCCTTTCACTCTGTTTGATTATGACCAAGTTGTTTTTAACCTAACTTCTTGCCCCTGAAATGAAAGTTCCCCATTTAAGCAACCGTCTTCACACTACCCACGACTTACAGGTAGCTGTAAGATGAAGGCACAGACAGGCACCTAAAGGAACCTGTCAGCTCAGTAAGACCAAGCACTAGCTGCAAGAGCTGACCTTCTGCGTCTATATGACGAGTCATGCCAGGAAGCTATCATTCGAACAGTCTCACCCATGCTGTCTTCTGCTACCCTAACACAGAAAAATCCATTCCCTCACTCTTTGCTAACTCTTAGAACAAACCAGCATGCAGGTGGTCTCAGACTTTGGAAATCAGTAACGTATTTCTTGGGCTGGCAAACAGCATTTCATTAATAAAATAAGACTCCAGTCATGGGTTCCTTTGAGCAAAAAACAAAAGCAAACAAACAAACAAACCAAAACTCAAACAAACAAGCAAACAAAAAAAACCCCACAATTTGGGCAAGAATTTAAACACATAGCTGCTTTGTGCAAGAACTTCTGGGCATTCCATTCACACAAACGCAACAGAAGACTCTAAAGCCCCACTCATGTCCCAAACCATCCTCTGTGCTGTGTGCACCTACAGTGGCAGGAGGGGAAATGCAAGAGTCTCCATGTCAAGGAAATGCACACATGTATGTTGCTGTAGAGACTCTGGTCTCTTTTCACTTAGAGGAGGACAATGCTGGGTCTGTGTCTCCACGAGTCACCAGCCATCTCACAGGTGTTTACCCATTCACAAATACACCAGAGCAAAGGTCCCTCTCACCCCTCCCCCAATCCTCACCGTTACCAGAACACAGCCTTGCCCAGTTTTCCTCCCAAGTGCTCCCAAGTCCCTGGAGCATGACTTGGTGTTGCCTTTCCGTAAGTCATGACTGAGCTTCTTTCAGCTACAAACATCTCCTATAATTGCTGACCTGACTTCTTTGACAATTCTTGTGAATATTTACAACAAATCACCAAACAAAACGCAACACACTCTGATGAATTGGGCTGTTACACAGACTCTCTAAAATTACCCTGTACCAGCCAAAGATACTGTTTCATGTCAAGAAGGGCACCAAGCTTGTGTTAGCTACCCAGAGTCCTTTCTAAAAATCAGCTGTGTAAATTAGTCATACAAAGAGTTTTTATACAAACAGATTTTTTTAAAAAGAACTGCATAGTTAAAGTATACTTGATAATGTATCAAATGCAAGTAGTAATACTGCATTAACTCGTTTAGTCCTTGTTCAAAACTCAAGATGAAGGCTAGGGAGTTGGTACTTGATTAGGTTTCCTAGCACCCATGTAAAAGCCAAGTGGGGCCTCATACATCTGTACTCTTAGAGCTGAGGACATGAGGAAGAGCAGAGGCCTTGACCTGTTGACCAGCCAACAGCTAAATCACAAGATCCAGGTTCGGCGAGAGACTGTGTATTCACAACTACTGTAGAGAGCAACTGAGAAAGGCACCTAGCATTGTCCTGTGGCTGCCACATCCATGTGACATTATACAACATATACACATAAGCACACATACACCAATCATATAAGCACACACACACACACACACACACACACACAAGATAGGTAGTATTGATCTACTGTTTTTTTATAGATGAAGATGCTATGAACAGCTATTTTCTAAAATCCCCATAGCACATAGTTGGTAGGGCCAAAATTTGTACAGCTGTGTGAAAGATCAGAATCACTTTTAGCCAAGAAACACACACACACACACACACACACACACACACACACACACACACACCCCTTCTGAGAACAAGGCTGAAATCTCTCTTTTAAGATTTTCGGATATCACAGATTGTACCTAACCCTAAGAAATCCTTCCCCAGTTTCTCCTATCATGAGCCTCCTATTGTGATGCTGTTTGGGCTGGGCTCCTATTATCACAAAAACCATCCTTAAAACAGGATAGCAGCCTGAGAGTGAGAAGGCGTCCCCATGGTCTGCACTCAAGCACCATTAGGGAATATTCTAGAGCTATTTTAGGAACCAAATCAACTCTAATCCCAAAATTCAGAGTGATCCTGAAGCCTCAGAGTACAGGAGCGAGGCCGGCTCCCATGTGGTAAGGAAATGAAAGTCCTACAGATTAAATCACTGATTAAACTCCTCCGGACAGCTCTGGAAATCGGTGATTACCAAGCATGCTGTAGGGAGAATCTGTTGAAGCGACGTTTCAAACCCAGGACACTGTCCCAGACAGACAAAGCCTATTCAGGCACAGCTTTGGATACTCCTCCCTTGCTTCCTTTCTCATTTAAGCTCAGAAAAGAATTTGCTACACACAGCTATCCAATGAAGTTCCAGTGAGCCTCTTTCTCCAGGCCTTAGAATTAAACAAAGTTCACAGTGAATAACAAATACAGGTAGAATCAATCCATTCCTCCTCAAGGATTAGAGGAGAAGGGGTTAAAGGTGCAAAGAAAGGCTCACAAAGGAGATTTGGACTAGCTCTTGACTCCTAATGGAGATCTCTCATCGCCAAAGCCCCAATAACTAACGTTTTAAAGGAGGTGGGGAAGCAGCCTATGCTAGGAGAGATGTAAAGATCACACAAAGCAAAGGCATCTTCTGAATGCATCTATTTGCCTTGATCCTGTGACATTTACTGGTGTTTGCAAAGAAGTAGAGAAAAGAGGAAACAGAGGCGAAGGGCTGACAGACATCCATCCTGCACTCTGAAGGAGGCAGTGTTGCTTCTGGGACCCCAGTAGCTCAGAGAGCAGGAAACTCCTCCCACAGAATGCAAGATAACCAAGAAACAACCTCTGGGGATACCTCCCAGGCTACCCTGTGGTCTACACTGAGCACTGAGCTGCCATTCACCAACAGCGCTGAGAAAGTCAGATGTTAGCTCTGGACACCACATCAGCACTGGTGGGGGATTTCCCAAACGAGGTCAAAATTTCACTGCACAATTAATTTACTGACTGCTGTGATGAATATGGGATGTCATAAGATTTGCATGGCTGTCCATGGAAGCTCACTCTCTTCTGGGTTAGAGTCTGAAAAGGAGCCTTTTGCATTGTAGGAAATGAGCTGGAAAGCAGCAGATCAGACCCAGCTCCTACTTCTGAAAACTCCATGTAAAACCAAGCCCTAGTGGTGACCTTTTCAATCACTTCTATTCATCAGGCAGGCAGGATCCATGATTTCATGAGCTATGAATCAGAATCTTTTCACTAGAAAACTGTTTTTTTAAAGAGCCTGATGGTGATGACTAAGAAGTTTTGTGCACCGGAGTTTCAGTTAATGTTTGTGGGTTTTTTTCTTATTAAGACTTGAGGGAAAAATCCAAATCTAAAATTAGACCTCTATTTCTCAACTTGGATCTTTGTAAATATACCAACAGTGCTGTGTGTGTGTGTGTGTGTGTGTGTGTGTGTGTGTGTTTGTGTGTGTGTGTGTGTGTATATGTGTGTGACTATGTATACATGTGTGTTAGTCTGTGTCTCTGTGTGTATCTGTGTGTATATGTGTGACTATGTATGTGTATGTATGTTAGTGTGTGTCTCTGTATGTGTGTATGTGTCTCTGTATGAGTGTGTCTCTTTGTATGTTAGTGTGTATATGAGTGTGTATGTATAGTACATTTGTATGTATGTTGGTGTGTTTGTGTATATGTGTGTGAGGGTTAGTGTATGTGTCTCTTTCTGTGTCTCTGTGTATATGTGCAGGAGGAAGTATTATAATTTGACATTTTCATTGCTGTTTCTTGACATAATGGGGTTTTAAAGGTCTATTCAGAAGTGGTGGAATAAAAAAAAAAAAACAAGGAAAAATGGCTGTCTTGCAAATCAACATATGTTTCTAATTTTAAATCCAAATAACAAAACAGGACCAAATGCAAGCTGTGCAGGCTTTTTGTAGGGCTGTAGGGCTGGGGAGGCAGAGTCTCTTTTTAAATTTATTTACAACTTCAGCAGTCATTACCCAATGAAAATAATTGGTTGGCATGAAAAAAAAAGTATTAAGAAACAATTGTTGAGGAGCACATCTGTGTAGGAGGTTTGGATAAAATCTAGTTAGGTAGAAAATGAAACACATAACCAGACGGGCAGTGGTGGCTCAGACTAAAGCCCACACTCAAGAGGTAGGACGATCATTATGAGTTGAGGCCAGCCTAGGCTACATACTTAGTTCTGAGCTATAGCACTGAGACCCTGTTCTAGCTCTTCTCAACCTTCCTAATACCGTGGTCCTTTAATACAATCCTTCAGGTTGTGGTGATCGCCAAGCATAAAATCATTTTTATTGCTACTATAACTGTAATTTTGTTCCTGTTATGAATCATAATATAAATACCTGATATGCAGGATACCCGATATGCACTCCCAATGAAAGGGTTACTTGAAACCCTCAAAGGGCCATGCCCTACAGGTTGAGAACCACTACCGTGTCTACAGAAATAAACAGCCATTCCAAGATGGTAATTGGCTAACTTTTGTTCAGACATTCTTCAAGGGTTCAAAAAGAAGTTGACCTAGTCTGAGAAGGATTGATAGGTGAGGAGGCTTGGATCTGGGTCTTGAAGAGGGCTAGAAGGACATTGTGGGCAAAGAGAGTGTCAGTGCCAGAAGTTCAGTGACAGAGAAGAGCAAGCTCATCAGGGCATAGAGAGTGGTTTCTGTGTATGGAGCTGTGTTTGCACACTGAGCGTATAGGCAGAAACCAGACTCCTGGACTAGCACAACAGGCTTAGGAAACTGTTGCTATTTTTGTTGCAGTCCAATACTGTTTATACAGTGTCAATGAGTCTGTGGAGGTGGGTGTTGTGGCACAGGGCAGGGCAGAGTAGAAAAGGCCACTTTTTTCATGCACACTACAAGAAAGCTGAGGGATTGGGCAGTAGCAGCCGTACTTGCCTGGCACAGGGTGGCTTTTATTTGAGAGATGTCCATTGGGTTAGGATTCCCACCATGAAATCCCTGCCATGAAAATGAAGACAGTCTTGGCTAGCTGCTATTTCACAGTGGGGACTGGGTTTATATGGCAGCTGCTTGATGATACCAGATTGATTCTAATTGGCCAAAAACTATTGTTTTCTTTTATGGTGTCATTTATGCATGTGGGTCCTGATAGGAACCAGTTCCCTATATTCCAGCAGGTATGATGTTTTAAGCAGAGTGAGGAAATTAGAATGGGTAAATTAACGAATCAGCGCCCAAGGTGACCACATAGATGTTGAGTAAGACCTCATTTATCATTAGATGCCAGAATATCCCCCAACAAAGATGTATTAAAAGAAAGATTCAGCCGGGCGGTGGTGGTGCATGCCTTTAATCCCAGCACTTGGGAGGCAGAGACAGGCGGATTTCTGAGTTCGAGGTCTACAGAGTGAGTTCCAGGACATCCAGGGCTACACAGAGAAGGAACTCTAAGGAGTTAAAGGTGTTTGGAGCCATGTGTGGCAGAACTGATACTTCCTATGCTCCCTTCCCCAGAATTCTTGAGTCCAGTCCAGTCAGCCAACATTCTAAGGCATCAGGACTCAGGGGTCAGAACTGCAAGGACCTACGGCTTTCCAGCCGCTTCATCTGTAAGTAGCGTGTATTTAGCTGGAAAAGGGATTTATCACCCCTTACTGACAAGCATAGTGAGGGTCAGGTACTCAGAGTGTGTGATTTGTCTTTCTCCTCTGTGCAGCTCTGCTGTCCTGGATTCAGGTCTACTCTCAGGCTGGGTATTCTAACGGTGACAAGTAGAGTGAGGAAGAGCTCCAAGCTTCCACTTTTCCATTCACCCACCTCTGTGAAGTAATGGTGTTTTTATTTCCAGAGTCATTGCTCCATTCATACAGCCAAACTTCCAG
>JADRCD010222424.1:984-33270 GCA_019843815.1 Montemys delectorum | reverse complement strand
TGGTGATGGTGTGGTGGTGATGGAGGAGGTGGTGATGGTATGGTGGTGGTGGAGGAGGTGGTGATGGTGTGGTGGTGATGGAGGAGGTGGTGATGGTATGGTGGTGGTGGAGGAGGTGGTGATGGTATGGTGGTGGTGGAGGAGGTGGTGATGGTGTGGTGGTGGTAGTGTGGTTGTGGTTGTGGTGGTGATGAAGGAGGACGGTAGTCTGCCATTGCTGTTGTTGATAATGATAATGATGGGAATGATACTGATGGTGCTGATGGTAGTGATGATGATGGTGGTAATTATAGTGATAGCAGCAATGCTGATGTTGGTCATCAGGACCACGATGGGTGTGCCACTATTGTTGACAATGATGATGTAATCATGATAGTGGTAATGGTGACGATAAACTCAATGCATGAGTGGATAAGATGGTGGAGAGTGACAATGATAGTGGTGATGGTGATGACAGTGAAGCTGCTCCTGTTGTTGATGGTGATGACATTCATGATGGTGGTGGTAACGGTGATGATGGTAAAGATTGTAGTCATGGCAGTAATGATCATGGGGATGATGGTGATGACAGGGCTGCTGGTGATCATGACAGTATTCACAGTGCTCTTTGATGGGAATGAGACTGGTAAGGTGATGGTGATGGTGGTAGTCATGATGGGGACAGTGTTGGCATAGTGATGGTGGTGGTGGTGGTGACAGTGCTGGTAATGGTAGTGATGATGGCAGTGATGATAATGATGATGTGAATAATGGTGAAATGATGGTGATGGTGGGGGTGGTGATGGTGGTGGTGGTGGTGATGTGGTAATGATGATGGTGATAGTGGTGATGGTGATTGTCTTAGTCAGGGTTTCTATTCCTGCACAAACATCATGACCAAGAAGCAAGTTGGGGAGGAAAGGGTTTATTCAGCTTACATCCACATGGCTGTTTATCACCAGAGGAAGTCAGGACTGGAACTCAAGCAGGGCAGGAAGCAGGAGCTGATGCAGAGGCCATGGAGAGATGTTCCTTGCTGGCTTGCTTGCTTCTCCTGGCTTGCTCAGCCTGCTCTCTTATAGAACTCAAGACTTCCAGCCCAGGGATGGCACTACTCCTTTGATCACTAATTGAGAAAATGCCCCACAGCTGGATCTCATGGAGGCATTTCCCCAACTGAAGCTCACTTCTCTGTGATAACTCCAGCCTGTGTCAAGTTGACACACAAAACTAGCCAGTACAGTGATGATAATGGTGTTAGAAATGATGGCAATAAAAAATTGATGATGAAGACAATCCTGTTTCTCATCTGTTGTTTGTTGAGTTTCTGCTTTGGGTCCGGACTGGACCTGAGTGGGTTCTGCTATCTCATTTAATTTTTATGATACCTTTCCAATTACTCCTCAGGATTATGATCTGGAGAAAGGACACAGCCCATCCCAGGGCATGTGAACAGTCTGAATGGGTCCTGAGCATCAGTGGGCTTGACTGAAGAGCTGATGCTCTTTCTATAGCTGGATCCCTGACCAGGGCCCTGGATCTGGCTGCTGAATAAGTATGCAATGGACACCCTGGAGCATGAAGCTCAAGTCCATGAGATGTGAATAGTGTCTTACATGAGTGTGCGTGCAGCCATTGTGCAGATCCATGTGGTGATGTTGTGATTGCCCAAGTAGGAGTTAATTGCAAAAGGTTGTATTTCTGTTTTTCGTCAATGAGATGCTAAGTTCTTGGTCACCAATAGGGGGAGCTTTGAAGATAATTTCAAGGAAGGTGGGTCTATTTGCTGACAACAGAAACAACATTCACTGTCCTGTACCTGTTCAAGGTGCTTTGACAGGCATGGTGATCCTGTGGAAGAAGGAGGCCCCACTCTAGGCTGGACACAGAAGCCTGGGCCCCACTCTACAAAAACCTAGGGTATTGGACCTGAGGCTCCATCTGCCTTCCTTACTGGACTTCATCTCTCTGATACCCAGTATCAGTGGCTAACAGTATGTTAAGAAGCCATTAGATGCTCTTGTGGATGGAAGGAAGGAAGGAAGGAAGGAAGGAAGGAAGGAAGGATAGATGGATGGATGGATGGATGGATGGATGATGGGGAAAAGAAAAAATTTCAATGATGGGTGCTCAAGGACCCATGAAGAGTATCTTCCCAAGGAGAACATGACCTTGAAAATTTTACAGACAGAAGTCAGGCCTGGGAAGGAGGAAGGGGACTCCATTTTGAGTAGGGTGCTGAGGCTGTGTCCTCTGCCCAGGGAATATAGTCTTGTCCCTAAAGTGACCGTGTGAGGAAAAGCCCATGGCCAAAGTTTGCTTTGAATGCACGTTTTAAAGTTTGATCTACTTCTCTGTCCCCAACAGGCCTCCCTCTGACACAATCTTAAAGCTCTTCAGAATCTCTGGCCCAGCTTGACCATGACATCACAGCCAGCTCCTGATAGGTGAGTTCTCTCTAATTCCTCCTGCACGTGCATAGCACAGACTTGGATCAAAAGCCCTAGGCCATGTTTATAGGTAGGAGGTAGATATGAGATGTGTGACTTTAAAACAAACCCATCCAAATGTCTAGGTAGGGTCATTATTAACATTTCTATTGCAATCTGTGTGTGATGAGGAAGGTGTCCTGGGAGGAGAACTTGGAAGCCCATTCTGACTGATTCTGCCTTCAGCTCAGCGTAGACACAGCACACCCCTGCAGAGCTCAGCAGTAGACTCAGTGAGTAAGCAATCCAGGATCCATCTGGCCCCGGCCCAGGAGGAATAGAATGGTACCACAGCTATGTCCTGGGGCTCAGGCTCCTACAATCAATAATAGTGTCAGACTTTGATGGCTCCCCATGAGGTGAATCCCCAACTGGGCTGGTCACTGGACCACCTTTCTCTCAGTCTCTTCTCCATTTTTGTCCCTGAAGTTCTTTTAGACAGGAACACTTCTAGGTCAGAAATGTTGACTGTGGGTTGGTCTCTTGACAGGACTCTTGAGGCCTGTCTGTCTACTGTAGGTGGATACTCTTTGAGTTCCCTCTCCCCACTGTTGGCCATTGTGTCTAAGGTCACTCCTATTGAGTCCTGAGAGTCTCTCACCTCCCAAGTCTCTGGTACTGTCTAGAGGGTCTCCCACCCTCCCATCTTCTGAAGCTGCATATTTCCGTTCATTCTGCTGACCCTCTGGGATTCTTTTAAGGGCTTGGTACTGATATTTAGTCCCCACCCTCCTCCCTTGTCCCCTCCCCTGCCCAGTGTGGCCCTGGTGCAGTGAGTGATACCTCACATCTTGGAGCTTTAGTTTCCTCACTTGGCAGACACTGTTGTAGCTGCCATCCTGTTGTGGAGAACAGAGAGCCAACTGAGCCTCCCCAGTCACTGACCATCTTCCTCTTAGATGGTTCCAGAATCAAACAAAGTGTAGTATGAGTGTTAGGCCCAGGAACCATCATGGGGCTGATGCTCACACGATGAGCTCCTTGCCTTGCTCATGCTCCTGCCATGGGCCAAGTAACTGGAAAGACCTGTGAGGTTTAGTTCCAAGGAATCATGAGCCATGAGCACGTGCATCTGAACAGGAAGTGATGCAATGATCTCGGCTTTCCTTGGCAAAATGCACTCACCAGAACCCCAACCTTGGTGCCAGTGGACACTAGAAGCCAGGCAATAATAAGATGCTGGGTAAACAAAGGAGTGACTGCACGGTGAGAAAGACACCTGGCACATAGGAGAAACCAGGCGGGTACGGAAGAGAGGCCCAGTGTGCGGCTAAGGGCAGGGGCAGGGAGAGGAAGGGAGGGAGGGAAGAAGGGATGTGGGTTGGTGCTGGAGGGATGTATGGAGTAGAAGTACAGAGGGGCTGTGGGAGGGGCCAGTGAGCTGCCCAGGCAGTAGACTGCACAATACATTCAGATACATGAAAAGCAGAGCTGTGGGAACCCTCCCACGCATTGGCACATTGTTAACTGGAGGTTCTGGTGACCTGCCCAGCATGACTTCTGTCACAGAGAGGCATTCCCAGACTATCAGCTCAGATGTCACCTGGAGAGTCATAGCTGGGCCAGGGCCTGCAGGTTAAGAGGCTGGGGCTAGGCTCCAAGCTGAGGACAGCAGGGCAGCCTTGGGAGCAAGAGGCTTGATAGCTCTTGGGGTTTCTCTGCGGGGTTGTGGGCCTAGACTGCCCGCAGACTGAAGAGGCCTGGAGACATTGCTGTGTGTGTGCCAAGCACATGGAAAGAGACATGTGGGGCTCAAGCCCTGTGCAGTCCATGCCGTGGGACTATAGACAGAGGTCCGAGTCAGGGTGGATGCCCTAAGGAGACAACCTGAGCCGGTGGTCACCACAGGGATGGTTATAGCCAGAGAATGCCACGAAGCAGCCGTGTGGCAGACTCTGTCTAAGGTCTTTATGTGGATTTACTTCCTGGAGTCCTGAGAGACTGGGAGGGCTGGATAAGGGGGTGTGTAAACCCTTCCACCAACCCTCTCCTGCCACACACCCCTCTATAGCCCTCTATGCCCCATGTCAGCCAGTACTTGTCACTTTTTCCTGCAAATGTCCCACAGGCCAGATCACAAGGCCCCACCTGAGAGGGAGGAGAGACCATTCAAAACTGGCTTCTCTCCCAGCATGGGGCTCATGCCTGTAATTACTTCAGCACTAGGAGTGGAGGCTGGAGAATCAGTGGTTCAAGACTGAGTCCACTGTGACTTCAAGTCCTGGGCTAGATGAGGAGAGAAAGGGAGAGAAAGAAAGAGGGGGAGGAGGAGACAGATAAGGAAGGAGGGAAGGAGGACAGGAGAGAGTGAAGGGGAGGGAGGGAGTTAGTTTTCTAAGCAAGTGCCTATTTCTGAATGATTAGGACATAGGAGGAGGCGAGGCCTCCTCTTCACTGTGCTTTTGCAAAGACTCTTCCTCATCTATGATTCTTGAGCTGTCCACTGAAAGCCAGGACTGGGCTTTGGCTCTGTGGCCTCCTAGCCAGGCGGGCATCCTTGGCAAGTCAGCCCACCTTCTGTGTCTCCACTTCCAGCTCCACAGAGCAGAAATAAAAAAAAAAAAAACACGTGTGGAAATGAACAGGGTGGGGTTGGGGAGCTGCCACAGCACCAGGCTCAGGAGCTCACAACCCCCATTTCCCCACAGAGCAAGGGTGCAGATCTCTAACTTAAACCCACATGTGGACTAGGTCCTGGAGACAGACACAGCTCATCATTTGTACATCTAACATAAATGTGCAGTTTAGACCCCTCCTAGTGTGTTCCATTCTGGTTTCAAAGTAATGCATATTTATAGAGAAAGTTGGAAACATGACAGAAAAAAATTCATTTACCTACCTCTCCACATCCATGATTGAAATGGTCAATTTCTTTCCCACATGGTTCTTTGCCTCTTTCTTTCCTTCTTTCTTGCTTTCTCCTCCTCTCTGTCCTCCTCTCCCTCTTCCTCTTTTTCTTCTTACTTTTTTTTCTAGGACCTTTCTATGTAGCCCTGGTTGGCCTCTAACTCATAGAATCTGCCTCTGCCTCTGCCTCTCAAGTGCATGCCTGAAAGGTGTGTGCTACTGTGCCCACCCGAATGGTTTCCCCTCCATCACGTATGACTGAGCTCAGGGCCTCCTACATACCAGGCAAGGGCTCTACCACTGAGTTATAGCACCAGATCAGTTTTGATTTTTGGTTTGAGGCAGGGTCTTGAAGTCACTCAGTAGCTCACGCATACTCAGACTTTTGATCTTCCTGCTTCAGATTCTGAAGTATTTTGGATTACAGGCTTGTACCACTGGCCTGGCATCTCCCACCTTCTTTTGACACATTTTTTTAAAAAGTGTGTGTATATGTGTGTTCATGTGCATGTGTCATGTGTGTATGTGTACACTAGAGTCTGCACTCTGTTTTTGAACCAGGTTGAGCTACTGAGTCAGGCTACTTGGCAGGGCTGTCCATCCCTCTGCCCAGGAGAACCAGATGCCATGGCTGCATGGCTCCCCCTTCTGCCCTGGTGGCTGGTTGGAAGTAACCAACCATTCGGTGTTCTGTGTCTCTGGCAGACACACAGTAGACACTAATTTTAGCTTGGCTTCTGGGGCCCGCTAGCCTTGAGGCCTACATATAATGGATGCCTTATGTAGACAGCTGCCAGTAGCGCAGGAAGAAGTGTCCCACCTTAAAATGTTTCTCCTCACCAGCCAGCCCTCTGCTCTCGGAGAACAAGCCGGCTCCCTGTTCCTTCTCCCACCAGGAAGGGGCTGTTGTTTGCGTTCATGGCCAGCAGACTGCACGGAGGGCAGGCGGCCCACCCAGCATACATGGGGAGGCGGCTGTACAAACACAACCGGGGGCTCTGGTTTGAAGAGAAACAACTCAGAGAGATGTCTCGAGAAATATCTGGGGATGCGGCATGTCTGAACTGACCTTGGGTATGAGTCGTGGTGTGTGTGTTTGTGTGTGTGTGTGTGTGTGTGTGTGTGTGTGTGTGTGTGTATACGAGCAGAGCCTTTTAGAGCTGCATCTCAACACTTTGTCAAGTTTATACAAAGGGACAGTGTCATTTGGTGCCCCACTTGTCCTATGGCCTGCTGATATGCATTCATTCAGCAGTAGAGTTTACTTTTCACAGATGAGGGAGCAGAGTTGAGACAGGGATCACTTTGCTTGGACTGATGCAGCAAGTCAGCAGCAGGGACTTGAGTGTGTAGCATGGGTGGCTCTCGCACACCTAGGCTTTCTCCTCTACAGAACCCTGTAGGTAAGTGGCCTAGCCTGATGCAGCCAGACTCGGCCTGATCCAGCTAGAGTCATAGCCAGCAGCTGGATCTCTTTCCTTCTGTTTGGAACAGTTCGTCCAGAATGGGTACACTTTAAATCACTCTTCACCCCCTTTCTTTTCTCCTTTCTTCTTTTAATCATTTTGGGTTTCCGGTTTGTTTGTTTGTTTGTTTGTTTGTTTGTGACACATAGTAAAACCAGCTGCCTTGAACCAGGACCCCTCCCCCCGCCTCTGCCTTCCTGTGTACTGTGATCACAAGTCTCCTCCTTTCTTCCTTCCTCCCTCCTCCCCTCTCTCCTTCCTTCCCTCCATTCCTCCCCCCTGTATTTCTTTCTAGACCAGTAGTTCTCAACCTATGGGTTGTAACCCCTTTGGGGGTCAAATAACCTTTTTATAGGGGTCACATATCAGATATCCTGCATATCAGATATTCACATTAGAACTCATAATGGTAGCAAAATTATAGTATAAAGTAGCAATGAAAATAATGCTATGGTTGGGGGTCACCACAACATAAGGAACTTATTAAAGGGTTGCAGCATTGCAGCATTTGAACAGTTGAGAACCACTGTTCTAGGCAATCTTCTGTATCCTGGGCTGACTGCAAACTCATAATATAGCCAAGGATGACCTTGAACTTCTGGTCTTCCTGTTTCCGTCTGTCCAGGGGATCGCAGGCATACACCTTTATGAAGTACTGGGAATCAAACCAGGGGTTTGTACTCATTAGGCAAGAACTCTGCCAACTCTGCCACACTTCCAAGCAGTTCATTTCTAAGGCAGGAAGGGTAGCTATGATAGACTCTTGCTGGAAATCAAATGGAATTTCTCCTTGTCGATGTGAATAAGACCCGAGAGCTTTAGCCTGATATCCACAGCCCACCTGTGGTGAGCCTGGGCTCACCACACACTTAGCTGTTACCATGACCCTATGGAAAGGTGTGGAGAACTTGTCTCATTGTCCTCCTCTTTGTCATAATGAAGCTCCACAAGGCAGAAAAACCATGGGATACTTGCCTCCATGTTCCTGGGGCCTGCACCAAAACAAGAAATAAAAGAGTCTACAACCCATGGTTCATCCTGAGAACCCAAGCTTTAACCCAGGTTGGGAATCAGATGAAGCCAGCCGAGTATGGAAGGAAGGGCTGCCTGCTACACTTCCAGGACAGGGTTGCATCAGGAACCCTGACCCTGGGTAGGCTGTGGGGGTGGGGCACATGGAGGGCACACCCCATCCCTAATCCAGTCCCATAATGACAATGTAGCCTGTGTAAGATGTCTCCATGCCCCCGACAGTGGCTCTTTGACCCAAGTCTGAGGCTCTTTCGGAACAATACATAACAGCATCACAGCTGCTCTGGGGACATTTTCTAGGGACTATCTCCACTGAGTGGGAACATGACCCTTGCTCCATACCAACCTCTGGCTGTAGCACCCTTTCATCCTCTGATGCCCTAGCTGCTGTCCTTTGAAATTCTTCTGCTTCCTACTGCTCAGTGGCTGAGGGCTCCAGCCTCAGTTTCCTGGTTTATAAACTGGGACTAGTAATCGCAGCTCTTGGTTGTTATACATCATGATTGTGGAGAGTTGCTTTTCAAGTGTCCAACCAGGCAAAAGTCACACAATGAAAGTCAATCGTGTTCCTCTGAGACCGTTCAGCATTTTGAGAAGACTCCTAAGAAGTGCCCTTGGATGCTCAGTGACTGTAGTACTCTCCGGAAGGAGCTGTTGAGCAACGTTGCCCATTCATGCAGTCTAACTGCAAATCTTCTCTCTTCTGGCTTGTTCTGAGAGATGCAGCCAAGAGCAAACCTTTTGTAATACAAACCCATGGAAAAGTGGACATTTGTGATAAGCTTATTTCTTCATCCAATCAACTGTCCAGGGGGGAGGTTTTTCTTATATGTGTTCATTTATTTCTCACCCACCTATTTACTCTACACATACCTGCAGAGCCCTGACCCTTGTCGGGTACAGAAAACATGCACAAATAGACCATGCAGGAACCCTTTCCTAGAAGAGCTCAGCATCTAAGCAGTAGTTGTAATTCAGATTGAATAAAGAGCAGTGACCCAGAGGTGGAGTCATGAGAGAGGGAGCCATCACTGCCTGTGGTTGACTGGAAAAGATTCCACCAAGAAGCTGGCTTCCAGCAAGCTAGTTCAAAAGCAGAGAAAAGACTCCATTGTCCAAAGAAAGAAAAACAAAGAATAGCCCATGAGAGGCCTATGGAAGGATTCTAAGTTGGCCTTTAAGTATCTCTATCAAAATTCAACAAAAGTTTTTATATGACCAAGCACATCTGGGAAAGTGAAGATAGATGAACAGCCTAGAGAATTTTGAGGTTGGTAAGTGTCTTAGTTAGAATTTTACTGCTGTGAACAGACACCATAACCAAGGCAACTCGTATAAGGACAACATTTAACTGGGGCTGGCTCACAGGTTCAGAGGTTCAGTCTATTATCATCAAGGTGGGAGCATGGTGCAGGAGGAGCTGAGAGTTCTACATCTTCATCTGTAGGGCACTAGGAGAAGACTGGCTTCCAGACAGCTAGGGCAAGGGTCTTAAAGCCCACACCCACAGTAACAAAGCTACTCCAACAAGGCCGAACCTCCTAATAGTGCCACCCCCTGAGCTAAACACATACAAACCACCACAGTACGTAAACAAACACATGGCCTAAGGATCAGGGAGTCTAGAACTAGACATCAGTGTGCCCGGAAGCACAGCATGGAGAAGTGTGAACTAGAATCTTCCAGCCAGAAAAGTTGGTGACTCCCAACTAGAGCAAGGTTTTTTTTTTTTTTTGTAGAGCAGGGAGGAATAAACTTCAGTTCAAGTATTTAGGAACAACATGAAGGTACCAAAATAATACTAGTAAGGAAGACTTACATTCCGGATTTAAGTTTAAAACCAAATGCAGACATCGTGAGAGAGTTTAAAACTCAACCATCAAGGTTAAAGGATAATAACACTGAGAGAATGATCTGAGCTCCTGTTTCAGGACTGAAGGGTCGATGCCCTCCCGTGCAAAGATCCCCACCAAAGGAGCAAAGACAAACTGCTGGCAGAAAAATAAGTGGGGATAGAAGCAAGCCATTCCCAAAGATGAACTGAGGACAAAAGACACTCACTACAGAGGTGAGCTGCCTGGGTTGTGTGGAGAGACTTCAAAGACTGAAAGTCCTTGGGGAGAAGAGCAGTAGGAAACAGAGAAACACATGAACATCATGCAGGTGCACTGTGATGGACACATAGTTTACAGAGGGAAGAGTGAACACTATGCACCGACACATTCAACGTGTGCCTGCCTTCTGCGCAGCAGCCCACTTCTGAGGCACCTTAGGGAAATGACTGAGCCCCAGACTTATGTGTGCACAGGCATTGCGACAGGAAATAGCAGAATGTATTGGTTAAGAACATGGAATACGAAGTCAGTAGAACCTGGGTTCGGGCCGTGTATCCCTAGAAAAATTACTTAACATCTGTAAGCGTCAGGATCCGCCATCTGTAAAATCAGCTTCATAACAACACAGCCTTCCTACAAAGCTTAAATGAGAATATTTGCAGAACTTTTAATGGATGGCCCAGAGTAAATGCTGCATAATATGTTGTTTTGTTGCCATAAGAATTGTATTGTTTGAATAGCGAACAGCAGAAGGGGAAGCAACCAAACTGTTGATCCGTAGGGAGCTATTGGCTGATAACTGAAGAAATAGGGTAAATCTGAACATGGGACATGGACAGATACTTTACTATATTAGCACAAATATGAAAGGAGTCAAGAATATGAGCAGTATACCCCACCTCACAGAGAAATGTGAGTCTGTACATTCAGAAAGATTGTTTATTTTTATGATTCACAGTACTTATGGCTATAATGTCCCCACAAACACTGAAATAGCAAACACTAAACATTTCTATAATAGAACTTCAGAGCGAGTGGGAAGCTTGTGGTCACTTGTTTTTTGGCCAGTCAAGGCAAAGCCCTGTGTTAGGCCGTCTCAGTTTAAAGCATCATGGGCTACATATGCTTCTGTCCAGAGACAGCTTCATAGTTTCTGGATTTGTTGACTAGATCCAGACACGCAGCTCCAGCCTGACAGAGTAAGCCTAACGTGTATTTTCTCCAGAAGGCATTGAACAGGACTTTGTGCTTAGAGACAGTAAGCAGCACTTCCACAATACCATTGAGGACCAAAACGTAAAATCACCAAAGGGACACAAAAATACGGAGAAAACATCACTGAATGCTTTGCAAGAAAGGATGCTTGTTTGTAGACGAAGAACTGAGAAAGGAAAGTAGAGCATCCCCTTGTTCAACCTCATCGGGGTCCATGCAAGTCAGCTGACTCCAAACTGTTTCTGCCCTGTGTGTTTACAGGTGATGTAAAGTAAGCATGGAGTGTAAATATGAATCTGTGAGTGGGGGTCACCTGGACTTGGAAAGGATTGTTCACCATTTAGGCTGCTGTAACAACAGAAATATATTACTCGTAACTCTTCAGCCTGAAGGCTAAGGTTAAAGGCAGACTGTCAGGCTCATGGACACAGGAAAGGGTCTCCTTTGACCTTTCATAAGGATGCCAATCTGATTCAGAAGCTCCACCCCAAGACCCAATCACCCCTCAGAGGCTTCATCCCCTGACATGAACTCTTAGGGAATTTCAACAATTATTGCTTTTAAACATATTATTTATTTCATGTGTGTATGTGCCCACTTGTGCACACATTCAAATAAACACATGTTCTGTTGTACATGTGCTGGTCAGAAGACAACTTCCAGGAGTCTCCCTTTCTGCCATGTGGATCCCAGGAATTAAACCCAGTTTATCAGGCCTGGTGACAAGCACCCTTCTCCACCTCGTCGTCTCCCTGGTGCATCATAAGCCCTTGGAGGGACCCAAGCATTCAGACCTTGGCGGATGACCAGTGTATGGCAATTATCTGAGAGCTAGAACTCTGTCCTTCCATGTATCACACTAGAACTTTTTATAGTGGACACTTTTGACACAACAGTCAAAGCAGCAAAGCTATTTTTATTTTGGGAAGAAACTTGTCATTGATGGCATTCAGTTCTCAAGACAAAAATCAAAGCTCATAATGTGTTGGTTTTTTTTTTAAAAGAAGACATTTTTACATATTACTTACAATATTCCACAGACTTCTAAGCCCGCTATGTATTCATTTACTTATTTTTAATTATGTTTGATTATGTTGCCCAGTCTGGCTTTAAATTCTTGGTCTCTGCCCCCCCCCCCAGTAGCTAACCATAAAGGTGTTTTTACCCACAGTCTGCCACTCTCTACACATTCCCACCCAAAACCTCCCGAGACAGGTTGTATTGTCATCGCTATTATGGGAGAGAAGAAGCAGCATGAAAAGATGTCAGACATAGTGTGTGCACAAGTTCACAGGCCATCACAGGCACTCTACATCTGAACCTGGGCCAGTCCTGGATACAGAATCCAAGATTTCTGTTGAACACTTGAGGAATACCTGTGCAGTCCCTAGCCTGTCCCTGAGCTCCCGAGAAGCCCAGGAGGGTACGACCAGCAACTGTGTTAGACATTTCCAGCCTGGGTCAAGGGTGTCAAGAGCACACCAGGCACTGGGGTCCCATAGAAGGGGAAACCCAGGGAAATCCGAGGACTCGGAGGTGTTGATATACATAGCATTCAGTGGCTCCCTTTTCTTCCTCATAGCCTGCAGCTCACTGTCTGCCTGGGCAGCCCAGCCCAGTCACACAGAGCCTTCCTCATGCTCCCCTGAACACTGACTCCCTCTTTCCTGATCCTCTGTGGACTTTATATCTCAAGTCACTTGCTCACCCCATGATTCTGTGGGAGATGTCTTTGTAACACAGCCCCCCCCCTTATACTTTGCATACATAATCGATCACAAAAAGCATATTGATAGATAAAATGAACCAAAAGAAGTGGCAGAGGCTCTGCTTGCCCTCTTAGACCTAAGAAGACTAAATTATAGCAAACTAGGTGCTGGAGTGGCAGAATCTCCCAGGGCTCTGGGTACAGGGCTGCCTGGTTGGGAGCCTCTGTGACCACAGGATCCGAGGCAGCAGACAGCTGCAAGACCAACATGTGCCTGGGTGGTGTTCCTGCGGCTTCTAAAATCCCCACCCAATGAAAGACTGAGAAAGGGTCCTTCAACTTCTCATGCTTCCAGGGGAAAGCATGGGGTTGGGTTTGGCCCGGTCAGGGACATCTTTTCTGAAATAGCTTCATGCATATTCAACAGCTTCTTGAAATATCCAGGTGACTATTTTAAGCAGCTTTGACTCAGATGCCCACACCTAATGGTGGGCCACGGAAACCAGGGAGAAGCCTGGAGTACGAGGACAGTGTCAGAAGCTGCCAGTGGTTCTAGCCTTCTCCCACCCTTTGGAGCATGCTCCCTCTTGGGAACTCTTACAAGTGAAACTGAATGTCACAGTTGCTATGGCAGCAACACATGAGTGGCTTCCCATCTGGTGACCTCACCCATCCATGTCTCAATCCCAAACGCTACAGGTCTTAAGGTACAACCTCTATCCCATTCCTCAGTTTTCCCTGATGCTCTTCCCCTCATGGTTTAGTTGTGTTAGAGCTGATGCCCTGTGGAGTCAAAGAGACGCATCATCAAACAAAAGGGAACGGACACAGGACACAGCCTAACAGCAGGGCTTGAGGTCACGTAGGCCTCCTAGCTGGAGGGTTAGGGAAATACAGTTCCACCAAGGAAGCCTCAGGATGGGCCTCACATGGTCAGCCCCAGATCGCTGGGGCAGCAGAGACTCGTCTGTGTCAAGCTCTCTGTTTTGAGGTGGATGTTCCCTTCCCAGTCATTCCAATGGTTCCTTGTCACACAAAAAGAACGGGAAGGAAATGGGATGGCAGGAGAGCTTCAGGGTGAGAGGCAGGACTCTTATGAGCTGAGGGTCCATCCCACTGTTTTAGGAGGGAGAGACCAAAAGTATCAATAAATTAATGAAAGAGGCAATAGGAAGCCTGGGACAAGGCAGGAGGGCTGAGAAGGTCTACTCTTTGCTATATCCGATTTCTGACTTCTAGTTCATTCTGTTTTGCCATTGTCACTCAGAAAATTCTCCACTCTGCCTAAGTAGGATACCTGAGAAAGAAAGAGAAGCACACCATGATACTCTGAGAGGATAGCCATGCAGAGGGCTGGGACAGGAGCATTAGGAAAAAATGCCTGGGGGGGAGGGGGAGGGACACATCTGTTCAAAAGGACCTGAGTATACTGCAGTCCTCAGACCTGCTTTTCTGCAGGCCAAGAGGGAACATCAGCAAGAGCCCCCAGAGGCCTCTCACTGCTTCTTTCTGTTCTGTTGGCTGCTTGCTGCTCCCTGAGCTCTTATTTGTTCATCCATGCAGCTGGAGCCAAGGCTGGGACACTACTGCCAGAGACAATGCTATCTTCTCTGTGAAACTTAGAAGTTCTAAGAAAAATGAGTGTATTTCCCCTGCGCACTCCTTGGGGTGCAAAGCTCAGAGTTTGCCACAGACTCTCCAAGGAGCCAGTAACCTAAGAAAAAAAGGTTACAAACCACTGATAGAGTTGGGACTTGCTGGATTGTAAAACAAATGACTTCGAGTGGTTTAGAGAGGCAGGCGAGGGAGTGCTGAATCAGGTTCCCAGTTCTGTGTTAAGCTACCTCAGAGGACAAAGTGGCATGGGGACTCTGCCATGCCCCCAACATCCTCTATACAGCTGAGTGAGTGCTTTATACTTGGCATGAGACTGACTGTTCTGTTTCCCTGTCCCAAGCCACCATCTCCCTGTGAGGCCTCTATCCAGCCTGTACTTGGCAGAAATTGGAGAACCTATTTAAAAAGCTGGGAGAGATCTGAGGAAAGAGGGGGCTGGCGGTGGTTTAGAATCATGGGAGTGGCGGGAGGTGCAACAAGGGGCCCACTGAAGTTTGCTGATCAGCCATGGAAGTTGGGAATGTATCCATCCCCACTGGCTTCCTATCTCCAAGTGAGTCAGATTCATATAAATGTCATCATGCCTTCAGGGAGATGGTCACCAGTGACTTCTCACACCCCACATCCTCTGGCCTCAAGCAGTTCCCCAAACTCTGTCCTCAGAGCATTTGCGTTCTCTGCTTCCTATGCCAGGAAACACATGTCCACAGTTCAACTCCTTGCTTCCTTCAGATCTTAAACGACCCCTTCTCAGAAGTGGTAGTGCCTCCTATCACCACCTCCCGCCATCCCCTTTCTCTGCTTTGCTTTTCTGGAAAGCTCTGAGCTCCATCTAGCACACTGGGGTCTCCATCAGATACTGAATGGACATCTGTAAGGTGAAGGCGTTGTTCTCTGACCTCAGTGTACGCACACTGTTTTTAGTTGCTACAACTTCATGTTGATCTTGTGACAACTACATAGGGGTGAGAGTTATTCTCCTTCTAGTGAGTAAAAGAGCAGAGTCCAGCAACTGGACCATTTCCTGGGTCCTCTGTGCCACCTGGAAAGCTCTGGGATTGCCATCATTGAAAGCAAACAGCAAGCTCTCCCTCCCCAGCTATGTCCGGGTATGGTGTCTCGTGCATCATGGAAAAAAAAAAAAGGAACAAAGCAGATGTTAGTGACTTCAGATAGATCCCTTCCTTCACCCGCTCCCCTCTTCTGGGATCCTAGAGCATCACACAAGCTAAACACATGCTCTAGGGTTGAGCTGGACCCAGGTCTTGCTTGCTTTCTGAAATCATTTACTTAAATGCTAACCTCATACTTTGAAAATGTGACCTGTAACCCAGAAGTAAGTCCACAAGGTCTCACTGTAGCTTCTGCATAGGCCAGGCACTGGCTTGGAGTAGAGGCTGCTGACATGCACTGCTACATCCAGTCCTGATGCATGCCCTATCTGTGAGGACAAATAAATCAAGGGCTTTATCTGTGCTACCCCCAGAGCCTCTGGGGAGGCTCACCAGCACTGTGCCTCTGAGGAGCCCACAGCTCAGCCAGGAAAACATGTGTCAATCAGCTCTAGTCCAAGTGGACCCACGTCTTTTCTTGCTCATCTTGCTCCCTAGAGAATCCAAGGTAGGACACTGGATTGTGGTACAGAAAGTGCTGCTAGTGAGGTGAATGCCTAGAGAGGGGAGGGGCTTTTCTCTTGACACGTTAAGCCAGCTTGGCCCATGTAGTGAACTGTCAGCATCCCTACCCTTTACCCCTCTGGCTGGAATGTGCCTGATGACCACCCATCCCAGTCCTTGGAGCCAGGCCTTCCTCTCCACCTTCCACAGAGGAGATAATGAGGTAGAGGAAGGAGGTAAGCAAGCAGAGGCTGTCTGTAGCCCTCCTCCTCTCTGCTCTCATAGACCAGTGATGGTGAAAGCAGATGCTCTTAACAGGATCTGGTCCTCCTGCATCCCTAACTGGAGGCTCTCTGACACCCTGAGCACAGTCAGTCAGGCGTGGCTGCAGAGCACCGACCTATTCTTCCTCCTCTTAGGGGGTAGTGACTTCCCTGCTATCTGAAAAGGACATGGGGCTGGGGCCTGGGCACAGAGCCTCCATACCTCATCCTGTTAAATGGCAGGGGCAGGATGGGAGTCCAGGGAGAGGGGACAGCATGAAGCTGGCAAGGCAGATGAAGATCACTCAAGTTCTGGATTCATATGGAGCAGGGTTCAAATCTTGCCTTGCCCAGCCAGGCACTGTGTGGTCCTGACTCCACCCCTTAGGAGAGAAGCACATTCACCAGGGAGGTCCCGGACAGGCCACCTGGGCTGACCCTGGAGGAAGCCATGAGAGCATGTGGCCTTGGAGCAGAAGGCCACAGACACCAGCCAGAGCCACATAGCCACAGTGGTTGGTAGCTTTGCACTGACTGCCTGGTGACCTGGAGTCCAGCAGGCTGGGTTTCCCTTTCCCGTTTCCTTCCTGTGCCGGCTGTCAAGCCGAGTCACCTTCAGGAAGCCAGAGCAGTGAAGCAGAGAGCAGGGAGACCTGGATCCTCCACGTCGTCTCTGTCCCCACCTCACCTCGTGACCCCAGGCCAGTCGCTTCTCCATCGCAGGGCTCAGTTTCCACCTAGGTCAAGCCAGCTGGTTGCTGGATCTCTAGGAGGTCACATGAAAGGATTTTCCAGGGGTGGTGGTCCCTGGGAGAGAGTTTAGAAGAGAGAGCCACTTACTCATCTGGTCACCCAGTGAGGGGCTTGATGGTCACCAGGCTCCCCCAGGAGCACACTTATGTAGGGCCTGACTGTCACCATGAGTAGGGGGGCCAGGAGAGTGGCAGTGATATCCTGAGCCTCTTCTGTCTTCCCTTCCTTTGTCTCCTGGTACTTTGTTTTCAGGGCCTTTTAGGTCTGGGGAAGACCTGACTATCTTCTCAGGGCTGGTGCTGTCCTGTAGCAAAACCATACCCAACAGGGCCTTTTCTAAGGACCCAACCTTGGCTCCGGGAGTAAACCTTCCATTCACTGAGACCCAAGAGAATGTTTTTCTTGTATGTGTGAGCGTGTTATTTGTACATGTGTGCATATTTGGTTTTGTGTGGTTGCACCTAGTATTCCAGCATAAATACCTATGTGTTTGTGCATGGGAAGGCCCAAGACTGTTGTCAGGAGTCTTAGCGGAGATTGCACCCCGGCTTATTGATTGAGAGGCAGCATCTTCCACCTGGACCCAGAGGTTGCCTAAGTGGCTGCTTGCTCAGGAAGCCCCTCCTCTCCACTCACGTTCATCTAGCATGTATGCAGGGCCCAGCTCTGATCCCCACACTTGCTCTGCAAGTGCTCTAACCACTGAGAAACCCACTGCACTCCAGTCTGGGAAGCTGTTTCTGTTACTCTAAGCTCCAAACCTGCTTAGAGGACCTCTCTCTGAGGACTCACTGGGGACTCATTTCTGCAGTGGTTTGCATTGCATGGCCCTGACATCCCAAGGTCTCTGCAAGGTCCTGCAAGGTTCAAACGCTTGTCCTAAGGCTGGGCTTGCCTGGGAGGTTGATTGAGTGGGATAGTGGCACCCACTGCACCTCCTAATACTCTGGGGGTGGTAACACTAGAAAAAGCAAGAAAGGGCACAGGACCCAAAGGCTGTAACCATAAAGCTCCTACCTACAAGCTGGAGTCCAGTTGACCTCAAGGGACTTTCAAGCCAGTTGGGGCATGGACTTGCTCCTGTTCCCTCCTGGGCTCATGCTGGCCTCACCTGGCTTGGCAGCTCTTAATCCGGCTATACTATTTTATATTTCTATGCCTTGCATATCACTTGTCTTAGTCAGGGTTTCTATTCCTGCACAAACATCATGACCAAGAAGCAAGTTAGGGAAGAAAGGGTTTATTCAGCTTACTTCCACATTGCTGTTGATCACCACAGGAAGTCAGGACTGGAACTTAAGCAGGTCAGGAAGCAGGAGCTGATGCAGAGGCCATGGAGAGATGTTCCTTACTGGCTTGCTTCCACTGGCTTGCTCAGCCTGCTCTCTTATAGAACCCAAGACTTCCAGCCCAGAGATGGCACCACCCACAAGGGGCCCTACCCCCTTGATCACTAATTGAGAAAATGCCCCACAGTTGGATCTCATGGAAGCACTTCCCCAACTGAGACTCCCTTCTCGGTGATAACTCCAGCCTGTGTCAAGTTGGCACACAAAACCAGCCAGTACATCACTCTCCTGCTGACCTAACTCTTCTTCTCAACTCCATCTTCATCTTGGTCCCTACAACAAGCTCCCTCAGGATCTACTTGCACATCACTTTCCTAAGTTGTCTTCCTCTGGTACCTCTGAATATGTTTCTGTCTCCTAGCTTGCACTTCCCTTGGCAGGGCATTGGGTGTGCATCTGTGTGGTGCCTCCAAAGCTGACCCCGGGGACCTGGAAGATGCTGAGGCTCTCCCAGTCTGCTAGAAGAAATGGACATGAACTCCCTAGGATAAACTGAACGAACTTCTCTAGCCTGTTGCTGAGGCTCTAGACAGCAAGGCAAGAGACTTGGGGAAATTGGATCTTTATGAGCTCTTCCGTTCAAGTGTTGGCTCCATGTTCTGGGCATCAACTCTGATAAATGGCTCACTTTGGAGATGATCTTTCACAGAGTTCCTGGAAGGTTCATAAGACTGTTTCTTAAGCATCCTTCTTATAATTCCCTGTACCTTCTAACATCCCCACCCCGACTGCCTCCAATGCTCACTCAGGGCCAAGCCTGCCCAGTTACTAGGGACATAGAGAGACATCAGACTTGCACATGCACCTGAGGGCTTATAGCCTAGTGAGGAAATAGACATACAGCAGTAGAGGAACCACAGAGAGACCCAGGAGCCTAGACACTCAAGACAACAGAATTCATAGTGATTCCAAAGCATGCGTGCTGCTGCTGGTGGCCCACAGGAGGCAGGGGGACAGATATAGCCTCAGCACGCCAGGGTGCTGAAGTGTGTCATTGGTGCCTGGGCATGCATGTGGGAGAGGGAGGCCGCTGTCCAATTAAAGACCTGCTGTTGGGGTCTGGGCTCCCTAGAATGTGTAATAACCTAAAGGAAATATCTTGTGAAAAGGTTTCAGAAAAAGAAGATGTGATTCTGGGCAGGACTATGCCATTTCCAGTGGAGAGCTGGAAACAAATGTTCAAAATGCTGGGCTGGGATGTAGCCAGGGAAGGTCTACAGGCTGGGGCTGCTGAGTGGGTGAAGGATGGGCACCTCAGTCGCAAGGTAGAGGAGGTGGGATCCACACGCTTCGTGAACCAAGGTCTCTCTCAGCAGCCTTCTATGGCTATAAGCCACCAGGAGCATCTTCTGATCCAACTAGGATGCTATCTAGGGAAATGAGAAAGAAGATGGCCTATTTCTGCTGCCATGCTGGCCCACAGAACATTTGCTGGACACGGCACAATTGTATTCTGTTGCCCCTTTACTGCTCAGGACATGGGGCAGGAGCATGTTCTTGGTCTTGGTAAGCAGCCGCTCAACTCTGTAGCACACACAGACAGCGAGCACATCTTGAGGTCTTAAGACACATGTTAGGGTTGAGGAGATGGCTTCGGGGGTAAAGAGCTCACTGCAAGAGCATGAGGGCCTGAGCTTGGATCCCTAGCATGCATGTAAAAACCAGCCACAGTGGCATACCTCTG
The DNA here is from genome assembly GCA_019843815.1 of Montemys delectorum. Lineage (NCBI taxonomy): Eukaryota > Metazoa > Chordata > Mammalia > Rodentia > Muridae > Montemys > Montemys delectorum. The sequence continues at coordinate 13,417 of JADRCD010222424.1, read as the reverse complement.
CCACCACCATGCTGAGGGCTAAGGGTACGGGGGGGTGGGGGGGAGGCAGATCCCAGAGGCAAGATAGACAGCCAGGGAGCTGAGACACTGAGCTCTGGGTTCAGAGAGAAATCCCGCCTCAAAAGAGAAGGTAGACGATGGTAAGGCCTTCTCGATCTCAGGCCTTCATGTCAGCATGCACCAGTGAGTGTGCCCCCATACACGTGTGTACACCAGAGCTGGGGAGAACATCTTATTCTAGCTCAACAAGTCACTCCTCGACCTCTAGGAGGCAGCTCCTAAATTCCATTGACAAAATATACAGGCTAGTTCTTGGTTCTCAGGGAAGTCATAGGCTTTGAAGTAAGACAAACCTTGATCTTCAGTTTCCTCGCCTGTGAAGTAGGAGAAATATTAGTCATCTCTCCTAGGACGATTGCTCTGAGGATTGAGGAGACCCAAAACACTGAGCCCAAGCCGGGCACATGGTAACTACTACTTTGTAATTAGAACTGGGACTATTTAAAAAGAAAAGAAAAGAAAAAAAAGCCTCCACAAGGGGCTTGGTTTTGGTTTGGTTTTGTTTTGTTTTGTTTTGTTTTCAATTTGTACTCCATGCATTGTTGAGGGCTTTTTGTGTTTTTGTTTCGTTTTGCTTTGTTTTTTAATTTCCCTATAGTAAGCATGCTTGAGACTGACCCTCTTAGAAAGTTGTCACTGCTTTATTTTTGCTGGCTACAGATGCAGCATTGTAGAACAGACCTCTGGTGTCGTCTCACCTGCCTAGTAAACCTTTATGCCTATCGACTGGTACCTCTACATGCTGTTTGAAGTGTCTGGGACTCTGTGTGGGAGAGGATAGCAGGGGTTGACCAGCATGGGAATGGGGGGGAGGGCACAGGGCAGTTTCTGTGTCTTCCATACTAACCCTGCCTTTCAAGGGTAACAAGCCAACCTTGGGGTCAGCTGACAGAGAAGCTGGTTGGAATATGGAGTATGACCTGGGGTCAGCCCAGTGAGCAGAACTAAGCTAGAGTCCCTGGCTAGGCTGAGCACTGCTGGCCACATCCTCAGCACAGCCCCCTGCCCCTGTCCTTCCCAGCTGCTGCAGCAACTCACAGTGACCTGCTGAGGTTAAAGTCTGGAAGAAAGGTGAGTCAGGCCTGTGGCTAAGACCAGAGGGATCCCTTTGTCATCTTGCCTACACTCGATGGTGACAGAGCCTGGTGGCCTCAGAAGTTTAATAGAAAGTGGGTATCGCTAGCTCAGACCCGGTCTGAGAAAAGACTGAGTCCTAAATGCAGGACTATGTGACCATCATAGGGACCAGTGTGAATCAGAAAGGACTTGGCAGTTCTGGGCCTCATCATCTTCCAGGCGGGAGTCAGAGATGAGAACAATTCCTGAGGCCCAGCTATGGAGCTACTCCTTCACAGAGAGGACTTCACTGGAAGTTATCTTTAAGGGATAGTCCGAGAGGTGGATGCTCAGAGAGATGCCCTGGCCCCTGAGATCACTTGGAAGTAGGGACAAATGGTCAGAGGCCAGCCTAGGCAGCCATATAGAACACATGGCTCAGGGTAATAAAATTAGGTCTGGTCCAAGTGAAATTCAGTTTCCTACATCCTCCCAGGGCAAGGCAGGATGCACTCGGTAGTGAGTGATTAAGGTGAGCCTTCAGACACTAAACTAAGAGCCTAGAGCCGAACAGAGCTGTTCTCCTGGCCTGCAAAAGGCCTATGGAGCCACAGCTGGATATTGTCGCCTTACAGATGAACAGATCTCCCTAGTTCCAAGGCTGACCTTCCAGCCATAGACCCTTTCCCCAGATCATACAGCTGGGCTCTGGGCCACTGGGAAGGGCAGGAAGGAATAACAGCTCAGAAACAGGAAAGACAGTGAGCAGCCTTCTCTGGCTGTGGCCACAGAATCTGTCTTTCCTGTGCTCAGAGGCAACTGTGGCTTGGTGAATGAGTACTACTGTGCTCAGGCTCTTGCCTCCTACTCTCTGTAACCCTGTGGCCCCTGGAAGCTTGACCGTTCTCATTCACAAAACAGGTCTCAGAAGGCTTCGTCATGGAAATGGGAAGACCCACTGGAAGGATTAGATGTGTATCAGAAGAATTAGGGTGTGACTTTGGGAAGGTAAGAACAGACCGAGGAAAGGAACATTGCAGCTAGCCCCTGTCTGCACCTGAGAGTCTCTAATATCACAGATTCTCAGCCTTGACACAAGCCCCTCTTAGCTTGGTTCCTTGAGACTGGCACGGAGCCTCACCACCTGAGCCATGGGTCCTATGTCACAGCATCTAAGCACCTGCCTGGATGTGTTGCTCTCCCATCCCCTTTTCTGTGCCTCTGCCATGCTGGCCAGATGCTGTTCCTGTGAGGCCTTCTCTCCCTAGATGGTGGCGGGGGGGGCGGGGGGGGGGGGGGGGGGGGAGGGCGGGCGTGGGGGGGGGGGGGGGGGGGGGGGGGGGGGGAAGGGGAGGGCAGTTCTGGTATATGCAGGATGGGAAGTAGACCTGACTCTTTGTGACCATGTCTCTGAGGTGGAGATCTGTCAGTCTCACCAGACACCAGACTGGGCCTGCAGGGTCTTGGCCACCCTTGGAACCTGGCTCCAAGCTGGGACTGCAGGGATGGGGTTTCTCTAGATGTTGCTGGGGTGGGAGACAGACAGAGATCCCGCCCAAACCCCAAGTGTCCGCTGCAGTGGCTTTTGTTCCTGGAAGGGCAACTGGAGGCCAGTCTGAAAAGACCAGCAGGACAAAACTACTTCGAGAGGCCTGCAAGAGTTCCCAGCAGTAGTCTGCAGTACCCAAGGTCACAGTTTCCCTGAGCTAGTGGGATAAGGTTCCAGAAGGAGCCCCAGCACTGGCTGTGACTGGTTAAGGAGAGCAGACTGAGTTGGAGGCAGGCAGCTCCAGCTGCCTAATGCATTGTAGCCAGCCGACTCTCCACTCTCGGGGAAGGGACTAGCTAGCTCACAGCCTCTCTAGAGCAGAGCATCCAGGTCCCAGAGGCCCAAGAGTGCAGCAGGCACAGCTGCCTGCCAGGAACTATAGGGATCGCCAAGAGTAAACAACAGGAGAGTAGCCTTGCCAGCCACCTTCCATGGAACTCTCCCCTCTGCAGCATCCCCAGGAGATGGAACCAAAATATTTATTCAGCACAGCTGCTCTCAGACTCACTCTTTAGAAGGCAATGCAAACCATACAAACCCTCGGAAGGCCAGCCCAAAGGAGTATGTCCTGCCCTGCTCTGCCCTGCTCTGCCCTGCCCTGCCCTGCCCTGCCCTGCCCTGCCCTGCCCTGCAGACCGGGGCTTGAGGTCAAGTTCAACTTTCGCACTAGTTTTGTGTCATCATCCCACACAGCAGCCTTTGAGGTAGACATCACTATGTCACTATATAGACCGGGGAAGACATGAGCTCAGCATCACACAGTCCATGCATGGCAAAATAAGATTACGAGCCAGGTTTTGAATCCCCTGCTCGAATGTCCCTGCCTCCCCTCAGTGTCCTGTTTGTGACCACATAGGCTTGTTTCTAGGATTGGGTGGAGCGACAGATATGAAGTGTGTCAATGTCTCAATATATACTCATTTCCATTCCTTCTGACCTCCTAGAGGTGAAGAAGAAATATTGTAGGGATGGAAGAGACAGGCTGACCATTCTATTGGTGTGGCTAAGTGCTGGACTTCAGGAACAGCTAGATCCAGGAACAGATCTCATGTTACCAGGTGGAAAAATTCTAAGCTTCCTTTCTGCTCTTCTACTTTAGCTTTTGCTTTAACCACCTCTTCTGCTGCTGCCCTCGTGTTCCATCCTCCGTACAGCATAGCATGGGTGTAAGAACGGAGATAGCCTATGGGGACAGAGACAGGGCATGCGCGTGTCTCAGCCTGAAGCTCCAGACTGGAGAGCTACCTTCACTTTTGGCTCATAAGAGTGTGAAGTACCCCGCCCCCAGAGAGCTGCTGGCGTTGGTCCAGTGGGATGTAGGAAGCAGCCTGCTTGGCACTGGCACTGGGTGGGATCCTACCCAGGGAGCTGGAGCAGGAGGATGGGTTCCCAGGTTGTCCAGGCTAGAAGGAAATGAGAGGGCTGGGCACGAGAAGAGAGGGGCCACCTGCTACCTGCCACCTGCCACCTGGGGCTGGAGGACAGCACCGAGTGGGTAGGGGTGGGATGTAAAGATGTAGGTAGGTCTCCCTATCTATAGACTCCTCCCTTCAGTCTATCTGAGAAGGGCACTGAGGCTGGCCCAGAGTGTGATGTAATGTTGACATGCTGACAGGCATCCTGCACCGGTTAGCTTCAACTGTCAACTTAATACAACCTTGAGCAGTGGTTCTTAACCTTCCTAATGCTGTGACCCTCTAATACATCCTCATGTTGTGGTGACCCCAATTACAAAATCATTTCATTGATACTTTATAACTGTAATTTGGCTACTGTTATGAATCATTGTGTAACTATCTGATATGCAGGATATCTGATATGCCACCTGTGTGAAACCCACACGTTGAGACTTGCCGACCCAGAATGATCTGGCAAGACAATCTTAACAAGGAACCACCTCCATCAGATTGGCATGCTTGTAGGTGATTGCCTTGTTAATTGATGTAGGAAGATCCAGCCTATCGTGGGTGATACCATTCCCTAGGCAAGGGTTTCTGGACGATACAGGAAAGGAGAAAGCTCACTGAGAGCAAGCAAGCAAGGATCCATGTCTATTCTCTCTGTTCTTGACTGTGAGTTCCATTCTTTGAATTCGAATTCGTGTTTTGACCTTCTCACATGGTAGACTGTGACCAGGGATTGTAAGCCAAATAAACCTATTCTTTCATAAGTCACTTTTTGTTGACATACTTGTCACAGTAAAATAGAAATGAAACTAAAATAAATTTCAGATTAGTTCATAGGGAGCCCAAGACCAGTGTGGAGGCACCTGCTCTTTTCCAGCCTCACCCAGGCCCCTCTTGGGTCTAAGCTAAACTTGTACATAGAACTGGCAGGGTGGTAATGAGAGCATCTATCATCTCTGCACAGGTAGAGCCCTAGGTATCCCTGACCTCTAAAGCCTGATGTCTCTCAAGCTCTATAACAGTAGCTTAACCAGGCTACATGGACAGAGTAGGAGACTACAGTCCTATGCAGAACTCCACGTCTTGCTCGGCTCTCCACTTTCATGCCTGCCACCCCATCCATAGTGGCCTCCTCTGAGCTACTGCTGAAGGCTGCATTTTAAGCCATCCCGTGCCAAGATATGAATGACACACTCTCCTTGGCGTCCTAGGATCAACAGACTCTAAGGGACCATCATGCCATTCCAGCTGATTGGATCTCTGACATTAAAGGGGCAGAGGAGGAACATGTGGTCCAGCAGCCACCATAGAAGCTCCCAGGGCTGCTATGGTGAGCAGCACACACGACTCACCTCATAATGTAACTCCCGTTTTAGTGAGGGGATGTAGGCATCAGACAGGAAAGCCACAAAGAGGAATGAATTCCGATGGTAAGAGGAAAGGCACAGACCTACAGAGTGGATAACAAGGACCTGGTTTAGTCTGGGATCAGGGAGGGCTTCTCTGAGGAGGTGACATGGAGCAGTTGGGAAGAGTCAGTCTCATAAGGAAGGGATGCCTGGGCAGAGTGTTTTGGAAAGGCCCTCAAGCAAAGTACCTTCTGCTGCTGCTGGAGTGCTGAGGAGCAAGCAAGGGTGGCAGAGCCGTCTCAGAAGCAAGTCTTGAAGAGCATGTGCCAAGGCCTTTGTCTCAACAAATGAAAGACAGAAGCCACTGAGGGGATTTAAACAGGAATGACCTGTTTAGGGGTAGGAATGGGGGTAAATCTTAGAGGGGAGGACATTTGGGAGACAGAAACTCCTTGGGGAGAAAGCTTCAAAAGGGGCTTCTGGCTTTTCATACCAGCGTTGTGAGAATTCTGTGAGAAAATGGAGTTCAGAGTGCAGGGTGGGGGTGGGGTGGGCATCCTCATGCTGATCTAATGACAGCTGTTTCCCCTCCCTGCCCCTCCCAGCTCTCTTCCTGCTTTGTGGTAGTTTGGGGACCCCTGAGAACACCGTGGCCCACAGTGTTTTCCCAGCATGGTTGATCAGGGCGAGAGCTGTGGGCAGAAGTAGGCAACTGGCCCAGTGCCCCTGGCCCAGGTGGGTCTCGGGTGAGACTTGCTCAAGATGCCTGCTGAGAGACCTCTGAGGTCAGCCCAGGTGGGTGTGCAGCATGTCTGCTATGTTCTCTGTTTCCATTCCCACGCCCTGATGCCTAGCTTGGAAATCCCATGCCCTAGAAATAGGCCAGGCTAAGCCTGGTACCGAGGTTATACATTTGAGTCTCAATGAACAGCGCGTGGGGTTCCTAGAATAAACCAGCTGGACATAGGCCTTCCCAGGTGTCCTGTTCACAATGGTGTGAACATGGAGTGGAGGGAATATAGCCAGGAAATCACAGCTTCTCGGCCCTTGCCCCCACTTGTCCGTCAGTTAGTTTACGAGCCTCTAAGAAGCATCAGATTCTGACCTGGTTGGCCATGAGGGAGATAGGGGCCCTGTCAGTTTTCCTGGTGCCAGGCCAGTCGTCTGTCTTTGCAGCATTTAACAGTCCTGACAAATCTACTCAGCTTGGCCACTCGAGGGATGTTTTGTCATTGGCCCAGGTGTCTGAGGGGCTGAGTGGGAGATCCAGTTTTACAGAAAAACGTGCTTCCTGCCATGTAGGAAAAGCCCATGCCCCACAAAGGGCTGAGAGGGGTTGCAGAAGGCCCCTCCCAGCACCTAACACAGTGACCTGCACAACGTGACTTTGGGGTCTCAGCTTCTTTTGTTCTCACCACGATGAGGACATTTCTGCTGGTCTGATTTGACTCAACTCAGTATATGCTTCTCCCTTCTCTCAGTGCCTATGCAACTTAGACTCAACTTAGATTTAATTTATCCACGAACAGTTACTAGTCAGATAAATGTCAGCAGAGAAGAGCCAGTACCAGCTTTTTATTTATTTATTTATTTATTTATTTGGCTTGGGAGACAGTTCTGTCAATAAAGTGCTGCCACACAAGCATGAGGACCTGAGGTCAGATCCTCCCATATCTATGGAAAAGCCGGAGGCATCTGAGCACAGATGTAGCCCAGGACTGGAACAGTGGGAAGAGGTAGATCCTAGGGACCCATCTACCAGTCAGTCAAGCTCAATCAGTGAGGTCCAGGTTCTGTGAGAGATGCTATTTCAAAAAATAAGGTGGTAAGCAACTGAAGAAGTCATCTGATCTCAATCTATGGTCTCCATGTGTGTGCACACACACTTACACAAGGCACATACATACATACATACATACATACATACATACATACATACATACATACACAGACAGGCACACACACACACACACACACACACACACACAAAACACCTATAATAAAAGACATTATACTTGGTCTCACAGGTCTTGTTTGCTTCTAGTGAGGGGTAGTGTGAAGAAGTATATGTATGATCAGGAGCTCCAGGCTGTAGTGGGGGACTCATTGCTTGCTGAGTACTCAGACTCTAACCTTCACCCTCCCTCCTGGATGGTGCGGATAACTATGATTCCTCCCAGGGTCAGAAGTGACCCAAGTAGGAGAATGGGAAATGCTGGCCTTGGAAAGCGCCTGCTCCTGGCAGGCAGCTTCCATCCTCTCTGGGAAGAACCCAAAGGCCTCTTGGGAGGCACTTTCTCTCACTGTCCCCTAACATCTGAGACCACCCATCTGGTCTCTGGGATCTCCCAGCTGCTCCTCAGCCAGCTGTTTGCCTCCAACTGTCCTGTGGTTACAGTATCTTTCTACCGTTCTCAGAAATCTCTTTCTCAGGTCTGCCCCAGGGAATGAGGAGCAGACAAGCCTGGGGAGGGTCTCTGGAGAGCCAGCCTGGGAGAAGCCAGATGAGTGTTGGCTTGTATTTTTCAAATAACTCCATGTCCACAAAGATAAAAATGTGGTCCATCCTTACATATTTTATATGTATGTGTGTTCCCAGTACATTTCCTTCTAATTTTTAAAACCATACATAACTTTTAATCCATATGGTTCTGATTCCTTAACACTTAAATCATCCAAATGTTGTTTTGTAAGATCTATTTGCAAATCTCTTTACATAAGCTTTTAACTCATTCCATCTCAAGGGGAGAAAATCGGGATCCCTAGGGTGGGGATCCTCCTCCTGCCTTCCTGTTTCCTTACCCAAGGCCAGATGATGTCTTAGCCAGCCTGGTCTGGGCCCTAGATGCTTGGGCTTTGTCTTCAGGGCAGAGAGCTGGGGAGCCAGGTAGGAGGAGGATAGATAGACAGACAGAAAGGATCCTACATGGTCTTGGCCACTTCCTAGCTCTCCAGCTCTTCTGCCCCTAAAGGTTTGAGGGACATAAACAAGGTCCTTAACCAGGGTAAGGTAGGGGAATCAATGGGGCTTTCCCCACACATGGAACCTGTGTGCCTCTGGGGCAGTGCTGGAGCAGGTGGAAGCCTGTTGGGCTGTGGGTCATTCTTCAAAAATCCTGAGACAGCGAACATCACACTGTAGTCAAACTGGGCCTGGAGCAACAGGTGGCATTGCTACTGCAGGCACCGGGGACCAAGAGGCCCAAAACAGTGGCCCCAGCACCATAGGCATAAGACAATGGCACCTTACCCACTAGCCCTCACCCCCAGTCTCCCTTTCTTCTTCCTGCTCCCTTGGTACCAGCTTCCACCATTCAGTACCCTTAATCTTCTTCATCTGCTTTCCTAGCATCTCTCAGCTTCTCCTCTGATGGACACCCACCTACCTGATAGATGCCCACGCGTCTTCAAAACCCAACCTTGTTTCCCTTCCCCAGAGAAACTTCTTTGGGATCAGTAGACATTGGCCTTTCCCTCTACCTCCCCAGTCTATATCTCTCTGAACTGTCACATTATGTCCCAGACATTAACTGAATGTCTGGGAAGGATGCTTCAGGACCTGTGCTGGGAGTTAGCAGTGGGATTCAGAGAGAAGCCACTGCTGTCTAAAGAGCCCTGGTCTGCTTAAGGCAAGTCCCTATGTGACAGCTTTCTGAGAAGTCAGAGTGGAATTTGAAGACGGTCCCTACAAGACTGACCATGAGTGTGAGATAAGACAGGTGGAAAGTCTTGGTTGGAATGTCCAGGTGTGGCGTGGCTGCTGGGATTCCCCACTGCAGGGGCCTGTGGGCCAGCTCTGATCTGGACACCACCGGTGTCTGTATCCACAGAATGGGATTTGTTTCTCTGCCAGTTCCAGAAGGAGCAAATCCCAGACAGAGCGGCCTCTGGGACGGAAGAGCAGATGCTCAATCTAAAATTAGGCTGCTGACTGCGGCTTCGTGGAGGCTTCGGAGCGGATCTGCTCCTCGCAGCTGTCAGTATGTAGCAGAGGAGACGTGGAGCCCCTGCACCCTGGTGAGGCTGAGCAGCAACAGAGCTTGCAGTCTGCAGCCTCCCGGGGGTGCTTTACTGGCCTTGACCTGTGGGCTCAGATTCCCTTCCCAGGGGGAGCTGCCTCTGGCCTCAAGAGGGCTCCTCTCTGACTTCTGGCTTTGAAAGCTTTCTTAGGAGTTTAAACAAATAGTCTCATAATGTCTTGCCAGGGAGAGCCTGAGTGTGTGTGTGTGTGTGTGTGTGTGTGTGTGTGTGTGTGTGTATGTATGTATGTATATGTGTGTGTATGTGTGTGTGTATGTGTGTGTGTGTGTGTGTGTGTGTGTGTGTGTGTGTGTATTTGTTGTAAGAAACTGGTTCTCATGGTCTCATGGTTATGGTGGCCAGCAAGTCCCAGTATTTTGGGGGGTCAGTTTCAATCTGAAAGCCAAGAAAAGAACCAGTATTTCCTTCTGGTCCCAAAGCCTTGAGAGATCACTGCTACTTCTGTGGGCCAGCAGGAGGGCCTCGTCCCCTCTTCCTCTGCTTCCATGTCCTAGGGATGCCCTAGTTGGCTGCACCATGCTCACCTACCTTATGGGAAGCATATGCTTGACTCAGTCTACTGAGTCACAGATTCATTACATCCAGGGTGTGTCCCTCACAGACACACCCAGAATAATACTTGGCCATCAAAATCCAATACCAGCCAACCTGGAGCAAAATTAAATCTCAGCTACTCTTCTCTGCCCTCACTGCTACTTTAAAAGTAAAACATTTAGTATACAATTACACGAACCCCATAATACTTAGACCACATTTGCCCCATTGTCTGCACTGGCCCTCCTGCCTTCTCCTCAGGTCTTGTTCCTCCTCACAAATAGCCCCCCTCTGTTTCCATGTTTCTATGTATATGTACATGTGTACACATGACTAGATATGCTTTTTTTCACGAAAGAGAAGATATGGTAGGTGTGTGCTCCCTTCCCTCGTCCTGTCACTACCTCTTATAGTCACACCTTTGCTGGAGAATCCCAGCCCTCCTAATTCCTCATCTCAGGTGCAGATCCAAACATCAAAGAGCTACCTTCCCTCCTAAGATCTCAGCCCTTTCTCTAAGGTACCCAGTCAGGTGCTCCAGGGTGCCCATGGGACCCTCATCCTCTTGTCAGATTTCCAGGTGTCAATACATGAGAGGCAAGTTACAGGAAATTACCAGGTAGGTGGGGAAGCTTGCTATGAGAGTTTGTTTTCCTGTAGAGTAGCCCATAATGGGAAGAGCCTGGAATCCCCCAGGACGGATGGAGGCTTTGCTTGCTCTCCTAGGCAGTGGGGCAGCATCTGCCACTTCCCACTCTGCCGTGGGAAGCACAAGGAAAGAACCTACCAGGTTCCTTACGTGTTGAGCATCCACTAAGCACTAAACATTGCCCCTTGATCCAGGGTGGGGGCTGGGGCTTAGGCAGAAATACTTTAGTGGAATTGGAGTTTTGAAAGTGGAGATTTAAAATCCAGTCTTCAAAACCAGAGGAAAACAGAACACAGGAAGGAGAGTGGGTTGTGTTCCCTAAATGGTCAAGGACCATGAAGAACCGCTACGGGGGAAGGTAAAGGGGGAGATCAAGAAGGGATAAAACAGTACAAGCAAAGACATGGCAGAAAGTCATGTGAGCTGCCTTGCCTGGGCCAGGCCCTTCCTGGAGAAGGATAGCTCTTCCCTGGGAAGACCCTGAGGCTGAAGGATGGAAGTCTGGAGATGGCCCTCCTGCCTCAAGAGCCCAAAGGTTTCAGTCGGGTGGAGCAAGACACACATATGCCTTTGTTGTTATTGGACGAGGCTCCTGAAAGTAGCCTGGGAACCAGCCCCACCCCCCCCCCTTCTCTCTTCTTCCCTTCCTCCTGTTGTCAGTTATTTTCCACAGTACAAGGTCTTTATGGAACTGGCTGTTACCCACTAAGGAGCAGGATTTGTCTCCCCTTGGTTCCTGCCTATACCGTGACCCTGACTCAGCTACCCTGAGCTGGTCACACAAGCCATATCTATCACAGTTGGATGAAGGGCACCAGAGCACCACCCCAGAATTCCCTTCTCCTTTTTGCTACTCCCAGACCCCACACATATCTGTTACTGTTCACCTTGTATGAGTGTTTATTCCTGTGACGTATTCCTCATACTCTCCCTTCTCTAACTGTATGAGCCATGAGGGCAGAGCCTAGGCCATCAGTATCCACAGAGCTGGAGGGGAGGGAGGGAGGGAGGGACTTCCTTTACTGAGCATGCTTTACATGCCAACTTCAGGTCTTGATACTTAAGATTCATGTTTACCTTTGATTCCATTAGCTCTCACCTAGTCCTAGGAGCCATGTCCTGGGATGTGCCCCCACCTCATCTTACACCCGAAGAAACTGAACTCGGCCTTTGGAACTAAGTAGCAATAGCACCGGGGTAGGACCTGTGCCTCAGTCTGAGTGAATCCAGATCCCAGATACTTGCTGTGATGCTGAGCACAGACCATGGGTAGAAGAACATTTGTTTTTGACAATCCAGCCAGTCCCTTGGCTGAGGAAAGCCTGTTCTCAGAGATGCCAGGGGAATGTGGCTTGACTCATCTGATTTCCTGGAAGGGAAGGCCCTGCCTTCTCCACCTGGGGCCCCATGGTAGGGAGGGTGAGCCCTGTGGGAGTCCCTTTCAGAAATACATGTGAGAATCCAGAACTGAGGCAGGGCCAAGTGTCAGTAGAAAATGGAGAAGATCCTCCTACCCTTTGGGAAAATCACTGGCTGGAGGATAAGTGCCCACTCATGGTGGTTGTTTGCTGGACTGGTCACCTGTAAGGGCACAGTGTGATGACCAGCATTCTCTGCATGCCTGTGATATTCCTGGAGCCAAGATGTGCTTGTGAGATGTAGAATCTAAAGTGGAACCCAGTCTATGAAGGAAAGAGTGCATAGGAAGACCAGACCAGCTCAGCCAGTGCTGGACACCAGCTCAGCCGGTGCTGGACACCAGCACAGCCGGTGCTGGACACCAGCACAG